>JAPYZM010003844.1:0-10399 GCA_030522845.1 Psyttalia concolor
ATGAAGATAATACAGTGAAATTAATCCTGCTTTCTACTTATTTGTGCTTCATTGATCAAAATTTTCTAATTTAATTTGAATATATGTATGTAAGTATTATCACATAATTGTACCAGTAAAATAAGGAGATCACCATATTTTTTCGCAAATACCATCTGTGGGATACAACAAAAACTTTAGCCATAGCAACGCGTGGCCGGGTCAGCTAGTTAAACTATATAAACACATCATAATTTCATATAGAAAATGAAATATATTTCATTTATATGTTGAACACACATTTTTGGCCTCATTATATCTGGTATGGTTAGGATATATGTGAAATATATTTTTGCATATATTTTTGTTCCATGCGGGTAGTGCAACAGGTTCCTTGCGAGTACGCGTGCTAGCATTTCGGAAATTTTCCACCTTCGCCTCGTGGTTTTTACAACCCCAGTACCAACGTAAGAATATATCGCAAATGTTCTCGGACGCCGACGCATATCGTGAGTGTTAAACTAGTGTACTGAGAAGTGTTGAACCTGTGAACGATTCATATAAATTTTCGTTCACAGTAGTTTTATTCTGGGCATTCAATAGGGCGTCGTAGGGGGCCAAAATGAAAAATTTATGCGTCGGTGAAAAATCAAAATGGTCGCCTTCTTCATAGCTCAACACCCGCCCACGGTGCTCCTTCACAACCCCATCGGTTTCACCAGAGTACAACACGGGCGTTATATTGTTGCAAATAAGTTTTGACGATACGCTGGCTGTTTCACCTTCCGGAACAGACAGAGGCAACCCTGGCCGCGCAAGAAGATGCCACATTGGATAATCTGATAAAACTGGCGGATAGGGTCCACAAAATTTTCCAGCCACAGCAGACCGCAGTGATCTCCAACCCGGCAGACGGCACAGTCACTTGGAGGCTCCTCCCTCAAGTGGAGGAACCGTTGCTGCGAACGGGCGGATGGGAAACGCAGAGGTCGTGACAGTTGTTGAAGACGCTCCAGATCTAGACAGGTATCAAAAACGTTGACACGTATTGGTACCGTTATAGGTTTGGAGACAGAGCAGGTACCTGCTTACTGGGTTGCTAACTGCAGGGAAACTTCAGCGGGAATCATTAGTGACGGAACGCGATTTCTTTTTATCGTCCCGTCGCCTCTTCGTAACGGAGAGTTCCACCAAGCACTAATACTTAGTGGATACTGCTCTGATATCTGCGGGTGCTCACGACGACGTCATTCCCATAACATGGATGCGACTGGTTATGAGCTGTTTGCAGCCAACAACACCCTGATCAATACATATAACTACATTCCTCTCTCGCTTCGCCTTGGCTTGCGCCACGACATCAAATGGCGTTCTGTCGAGGCGGATGTATCGAGATCTATTATCAGCGCAGATTTGCTCCACCTTCACAATCTACTGCCTGATGTTAACCATCAGAGACTCATCTATAGTACCACTGGTCTCACGTCTAATGGTCAGTTAGTCAAACTAGAGTCATTCTCGGTCAGATTCCAGGCAATTGAAGGGCTCTCGCCCTACGTAGCTCTTCTCAGGAATTTTCAGACATGCAGAAGCTCGCCATCGCTAGTCGTGGACAGGGACCATGGTCTTCACCCCTGCATTTAGCTCCGAATGAAATCGGGACACAAGGCCATGTCGTGATGATCAAGCGTTAAACGATTGCACAATCCCGGACAAATATCCAGCACGTTATCTCGAAGTTTTTGCTGCCAATCTCCATGTTACCTCAATTTACTCGACGATCGATCTCGTTAAAGCGTTCTCTTGATACTGGTGGCGGTCGAGAACATCCAAAAGACGGCAATAATAACGCCATTCGGATTGGTCGAGTTGCTGTTTATGACTTTTGGCCTACGCAGCGCTGCTCAAACATTTTAGAAGTTGATTGGCGAGGTCACGAGAGACTTGCTCTTCCTATTTCCGTACTTTGAGGATATCCTAGTTGCATGTGAGACGGCGGAAAGACATCTAGAGCTTAGCTCTAGAGCTAAGCTGGCTCTCAAGTACCGACATTACGCCACTTATGATCGGGAGCTCGAAGCAACCTTTGAGGCAATAGTACACTTCCGGCAAATTTTTGAGGGAAAGAATATCACAGTCCACACGGATCACAAGCCCCTGACACATGCATTTCGTCAAAAGTTGGACAAACCAATGCCTTAGCGATGTCGGAGGTTGGACTTCATCGGCCAGTTCACTTCGGACATCAGACATGTCGATGGTACTGATAATGTTGTCGCGAACACCTTGTCTCGAGTCGAGGCGGAATCCGAAGCTATCAGCGACCAACAGCTAGCTCAGTCGCAATGGGAGGACCCGGAACTGCAGCAAATTCTCCAGAATGCTGACAATAGCCTACAGCTGCTTCGTTTCCCGGGATCAGATAGTAGAGTGTATTGCGACCTCTCATCGTCGAGTACGCTTCGACCGTAAGTGCCACAATAGTACATAATAGCCACTCAGGACACAAATTTTTCTTTCCATGCATTCACTCTCACACCCTGGTGGAAAAGGTACACGAAAGCTTATCGCCGATCGTTTCGTTTGGCCAGGGATGAACAAGAATAGTTCAGAATGGACTCGTTACGGCTTGCCATATCAGAATAATAAGGTTGTCCGGCACTTTACCGCACCTCTCGCTGAGTACGCACTAGGATTACAGCGGTTAGAGCACATCTACGTGGACCCGATCACATTACCGGTCTCAAACGGGTTCAAGGACTGCCTTACGATTATCAACAGGTACACATGTTACCCGCGGGTAGTGCCGCTGCCAGGCATAAGAACAGAAACAGTGGTGCGAGCCCTATTGTATCGTTTGATCGCGAGGTTCGGAGGAGCCCTCAGAATCACCTTGGACAGAGGAGGTCAGTTTATAGCGGACATTTACAGGCGCGTCACTGAGTTGCTTGGAATCCCCCGAAAACTCACCACGACAATTTACCTTCAAGCCACGGGTTCGTGGAGAGACTCCACCGCAGTTGAAAGCCGCATGACGCTGCAACGGGGACAGCTGGTGGGATGTCCTACCACTAGTGCTACTCGGACTCCGCACCGCTTGGAAACCGGACATCAACAGCACTCCACCTGAGCTCGCCTATGGCGAGAAAATCCGTCTCCCAGGTGAGTTATTCGGGCCTACCGACGATCACACGGCTCCTGAGGTTCTTCGGGACTTACACGGGCATTTCGTGGCAATTGCACCTACCGAGATGTCTTGTCACGAAATCAGTCCGATGTTTGTGTACAAGGGTCTCGCCGACTGCAGGCATGTATTCATTCGCAATGAAACAGGGGGACCGAACATCACTGACCGATATCCTGAACAATATTGCGTCGTAAGTAGACACGACAGATATTTTGTTGTTCATTGTAGGGCACTGGGAAGAAGGAAGTACTTCTAGGACGTCCCAATCTCTCTTGATCGCCTCAAACCTGCCTACCGGCACGCGAGGGGTAGCAGAGTAATGCTGGACACCGCCGCTGAACATATTAATGTTGTTCTATCCGTTTCAGGAAAAAAACTACGTTTTTTTTCCAGCAGGGGAAGCATGTAGCGACTCCTTACATACCACCTGGACCTAAATGACAACAGTCACATACAGTCGCGCCGATTGATAGGAATTTATCACTTCCCGAACAATACTCGATCGCGATGATTGAAGAGTAGTCAACTGGTGTCAGCCCTAGCGACACCAACCTTTCTCACGTCTATTTTAATTATCTTTTTTTTTACCTGTATATCTAGACTAACGCTTCGGCGAACTGAACTCAGTTGAATTGTTTAATTGCCTAGTGAAGATTTGTTTCTCCCGATGACCACCCCAAATCCTACAAATAGACTGTCTCAAAAATTGAAAAATATATGATGTTCTTATTCTCCAATTCTTTAGCATTGATTAGAATAAAAATTTGGTTCTTTTCAGGAATTTTGCCGATTATACAGTCTGGATGGACAAAGTGGTGCAATTGCCGAATATATGTCACGTTACGTCATTGTACATACTGAATCCTCAATTTTCATTTATTAATTATTATTGACCTAATAGTAGCTCCTCAAACAGAGAAAGCTATTGAATAATTTTTGTGTTATTTCAATGAACTTTTGCCAAGTACACGGTGGGATGGTTTTTTGATTATTACCAATCAACTATCATGCCCAGAATTACGAACGGGCTTTTCTACGATTGACCAAATGACGTGCGCTCTGTTCAGTATTCTACGCTGTCAGCTCTTACCTGTAGCAGAGCTTTCATACGCTGTCTGATATAATCCAAAGCTCATATAGTTATCATCATATAATTGAAAATTAATTTTTTTTGAAAATTGATTATTTTTTAACTTATTTGAAGGTCTGTTGTAGATTATTGTAAGTCCAATTATTTCAACTGAAACTAATTATATATTTCCTTTTTTCTTAAAAGCTGTAAGAAATTTTCTAGCGGGTTATTGTCCCGTGGGGAAAATTACTCCTACTGTCCATTCCCAAACTCTAATCGAGTTGGGCGCCAGCTGTGTTTTTGCCGGAAGCCCAAAGGTAAAACCGGCCTGTAGAGCGATCCCGTCGGTCTAGAGGGCTTTCGGAGTGGCGAGACTCGTCGTCTCGGCCAGCAACAGAGGGTGTGGTAGAGTAGGCGAGGCTCACCACACTGGCTGTCGATTTACCCCTATGTGATGGGTCTCTGGTACCGGAAATTGTGATTTCCGCTCCAACGTCGAGGGGCGCGGGCCCACTCGGGTATCTATCACCTCGAATGTGTCATTCTCGGCGTCTGCGGACAACCTGCGAACCCTTCCAAACCCGCAGGGCACCGAGACTCAGGAGAGACGTGCTACCTAGGTATCAGGAGCCCTTGCCTCAACCACCTACGTCCACGCCAACTCAACCCTGAGATGTCGGTAACGGCCATCTCATCGCGAGTCGACCCCTGACTACTACTCCACGGGTTGACTACTACTCCATGGCTTCTTCTCTGGGGAGATGCGAATCTTGCCTCTCCCCGAAGCCATCCACTACTCCGCGGTGCACCAGGCACCCCACTCTCTCTCTCTCTCTCTCTCTCTCTCTCTCTGCCCAGCCTAAGGTTTAACAGCGCACTTTCTAAATCCCTCAGAAGGGACGGTCGCCACTCTCTTTTGGAGGAGCGTCTTACGAGCTGGTCTGCTCGCTCCAGGAACTCATCTTCGACTGCCTGATATCTCCTGCAACCTTAACCCCTCGTCTAAATCTCTCAGCGCTAGTGAGTCATCCGCTACCCCACTAGCGCCAAGCCACTTGACGACAATCTAGGGGCGCTACCTACCTGTTGGTTCCCAGGCTAAGTCATTAACGCCTCTGTAAATGCCCAGTTGGAATGCCTGTGCGTTGGCCCTTTTGCTCCCTTGCGCAGCTGGACTAATTTCCAGATAATGCGACAGCGATATGGCAGCCTGCCAATCACTTCCTGACACGCGGATTCCCTCAAAGCCACGCCTCAGAGCGTTAGTTATTTGGCGTATTAACCGTCGTTTCGATGTCTCGCCGACCTCTGGTTATCTAGTCATCACTCCTCAACTTTTCCCAGTCGACGGCAGATGGCCCTGTCTGTCGCCGTTTTTCGGCGTGCACCTTTTATTGGGCGCCGACTCTCGTCGTCAGTATCGCAGGATACACGGTTACCCGTAACGAAAGAAATCTTGTTACAGAACCCCTCTCCCTCGGAGAGGATTCAACCGGAAACCTCTGCGGTTTGGATGAACCTCGCGGGGTGATCTTTTCGTCGTCTGTACACTGTTCATCCAACAATACAGGATGCCTCTATGTACGATTGCTGTTAATAAATGTACGTCGACCGCCATTCTTCCAAGATTAAGAATAGTTGACGGTCGGCTGTGCACAGATCGCCAAGCATGCCAGGACTTAATTGACCTTATTGAGAATGATGTTGAGTGGAAAACTGGATTCGCTGATGCATCGAATACTGCTCAACCACTGGAAATTTGACCATGCTTTCCCGTAATATTGCGAACCTGCTTCCTATATACTCCAAAAAATTTTTGAGGTAATTATAAGGACTACATGAATGAAGATATACTATATGGTTTGCGCGCTATGAATAAAAATCTGACCATTTAAATCACACCAAACGCGAAACGACAACATAAAAATCCATCAATACTATGATGAATGAAGACGAAATTGTCAACTATCTTTCTGAATTCTTGAATTCGCTTGACTTGACAAACACACTACCGCGTGTTCTTGGAAAATGGGCATATTCATCAGTATTGTGCGAAATATAAATCCACCCCGACTTTTCAAGGGAACCAGACTCTCAGTTAAGGGAATGATGAACAATGTTATCAAAGCAACAGTTTTGACTGGAAAATTCGAAGGTGCAGATGTACTATTGCCACCTTTGCCAATGTTTCCGACATTTGAAGTCATATGCTTGCAGTTCCCGATGTGACTCCTTTTCACAATGACTATCAACAAAGGACAAGGACTATTGGAATACGGGAGAAGTTAACCGAATAGTTTTGACATCTGCACTTCATATTTCTTTGAAAATAAACTTTCTTTAGTACGAGGAGGGTACGACTGTTCAGGAAAACAGTGGTCAAAAGACTGAATTATAATAAACATCAAAGACCCTTACTGACGAACTCAAGGAAAAGTTTATGGCACTAGAAGACAGAACGTCCCATAAAATTTGGACACATTCTCGGATTAAACGGCTCTCGAGTTTGCGATACAACGGCTCATAAATGAGTCCTTTTCCAGAAATCGTTTTTCCCCAATATCATAAGCTAGTATGACTATAAAATGTGAATTTTCTATGCATTGTAATCAGCATAGAATCCAAGAAATTTTTAGGAATTTAAAGGCGAATCCGAAACTAAATTGTGCAAGGCAGTCATTGAATTAATTGAGAATGTCAATTCTAGAATGTTGTTGACAATATCTCACCTGCACTTTCTGAAGCAGGTACATCTGGACAGGCTTGATACCTAAATAGTAATCTGCTATCATCTGTACAGGTGTCCACATTGCTCAGTGGATTAGAACAGGTGCCGTGACCACGATTATACATGAACGTCATTGGTCCGCGGAACGGACAAGGCACTGCCGTTGCATCCTCACGAAACATCGAGTATAGTAAAGCGTCACCGGTTATGTATGAGCAGAGAAGTGCTAAAGAGTTTCTCGGGTGACAAAAGGCTGAAACAATCGAAAACAACGGAAATTATTAGATATTACATTCAATAATTTTCTATATCATTTCTACTCTTTGTTCAGTATCTAGACGATTTTTATAGAATGTTAAGACCTAATCGTCAATTTGATTTCGAATTTTATGCCCACACAAAGGCTTATTGTTTGCAAAGCAACTACGGTAGTGCGAAAATATTTGAAATTAAATGAGAAACCCAACTTTAAGATTCATCAGACATCAGAGACCTTCGAGTCAAGAGTCATATCACCCAACGATCACATAAACCCGTTAGCATATTTGCAATGGTCGTCGCGAGAACATGCCCAATTTTACCTCCTAGCATTTGTCACGGAGAGAGCATCCTTGATTACAGAGTTTGAATACATGAGCATTTTTTTCAAAACTATTCGATTGAGTTCATTCGAGATTAAAATGCGATTGAGATTACTGTTACCGAAGGTGTTAGTACATGTCATGAAGGACGGCTGACTATGGCACGCATGGAGCGAAGTGATCATATTGGTAATAGTCATCAAAAGAACGATTATGCATATCGTTGCTAGAATCATTGTGTCTATAATACTCATAAAATTCAAAAAGTTTCAACTTGGTATTCCTCAAGGTTTGCACTATTTTTGCACATGGAATATAATGAAAATTTTGTTTATTTCATTGAGAAAACAATGGAGCCAAAATTGATAATGTAGTGCTCCATACAGCGAAAACTCCCAACGGAAGTTCGCTCTGATGTGGGAAAACATGGGAAGACGAAAGCTGGAATTAAGCTTTTAACACGATTTTTCGCGTACAACTGGAAAAAATGTGTAGATAGTAAAAATTTTGCATTCAATCGTAATTCAAGGGGATTTGACCTGGTTATTGTAGGTTTGCTTATTCCTCGGATGATTCATAGGTTATCTGGGTATCATTCACTCGTGATTCCACTCACATTCAATTGGCATCATCGTAAATATATAAAAATGTGATTCCTATAAATTATTACCAAAATGAACAATACAGGGCCTTAGTAAAGAACTTTTAATTTCGGCAATAGTAGGTGTAGCAAAATATCGTATAAAAAAAATAACAAAAAAACTTTTGTGAAACAATTGGGCCAAGTTGACTTCCAAGTTTTCCCAACTTTTATTTCCTGATCCTAATTTCCAAAAATATATTGTCAATTTTATTCCAAAAAAAATACGTGAAATCGAAAATACCCCAAGCCTTTCGTTCGCAAACAATATTGGCCGACTGAATCACAAAAAAATAGCGTTTTTTTAAACAATACGCCAAGTTAATTTTCCACACGTGGGTCTATAATACACCGTTTGCATTGAAAATTTGAAAAAAATTGGGAAATGGAGGAAAAAACACTAAGTCTGAAGAGCGAAGAAAAAAAACATCAATAGCGGCAGGTTCAACGTACTTGCCGCGGTTCATAGGGTGAAGACAAACCGATTGATCAATATACAGGGTGTCCGAGATAAAATTGTACACGGAAAATAACTATTCAATGAGGGCAGTAATCAGAAAATCTTTCAACTAGACGTTGCAGGGCTCCAAGGGGGAAAAATAATGAGATGCATATTTTGAGCATACGTCTTCATGTTTTTATGCTACAAGCATAAGTTCATTTTTTTCAGATGGGATCAAAAATTTTCTCGTAACAAAGGTTGTTGTACTCGATGAGACGAATCCACTGATGTCACACATAATGTGTTTTTTATGCTTTCTGAGCTCAAAAATACTAAAAAATGGAACTTGTCAACGATATTCCAAATTCAAACACATTTTGGAAAAACTCAGGACTTTCGTTCAAGATCCCTATGGCCCAGTGGCAAATAGCGACATGATTCTGTCTATCTTATGCAGACAGTGCTTGCGTCAATCTGATAGGATATGGATGATAACGGTTCGATTTCAAAATATCGTGAGTTGTGCTTCGTGGAATACCTGAATCTCTATCAATTTCTCTTAAAGAGATGTGAGGGTTCATGTGAACCATGGCCAAAACGGTACGTGTACGAGGATTGTCAGGATTCATCCGTTGTTGTCGTTGCCGTCGTTGCAGAATTCTTCCTCTTCGACAATTTCTCTCGATAATCTGAATGCATGAAGCTGAGGGATGACGTAATGGGTTTCGGTTCCGTTGTCGATACAATCGAGCGGCCGCGCGATATGCACCTCGGCCTTCTCTCAAAACCAGTAAAATATCCACAACTTCATTTGCGGAATAAACTATAATACGCGAAATGACTCAAAAATAATCTGAACTCAATAATGATCCGATTCGTACAAACTAAGAAACAATAAACACGAAGGTACACCAGATATCTCTTGTATTTACACGTTGATGTTTACTGGCTCTTATTTAAAGGCCACTTTCTGTTTATCGTGTTCGAATTTGGCATATCGTTGACAAGTTCCATTTTCAGTATTTTTGAGCTCAGAAAGCATAAAAAACACATTATGGGTGACGTCATTGGATTCGTCTTATCGAGTACAACAACTTTTGTTACAGGAAAATTATTGATCCCATATGAAAAAATTGAACGTATGCTTGTAGCATAAAAACATGAAGACTTGTGCTCAAAACATGCAACTCATTATTTTTCCCCCTTGGAGCCCTACAACTTCTAGTTGACAGATTTTTCGATTACTGCCCTCATTCGATAGTTATTTGGGCGTACAATTTTATCTCCGACACCCTGTATATACTTTTCGAAGAATACGAAAAAAACCGCGCGAACTACGTTTGTGCTGCAGCTACTGATATATTTTTTTTTCTTCGCTTTTCAGACTTAGTGTTTTTGCCTCCATTTTCCATTTTTGTTCAAATTCTCAATGCAAACGGTATCAAGATACGCGATAGCGAATCGGCCGAGTTGACATGCAGGGAGGTGCGACAGAGATGGCTGATGCTATCGCGTATGATATTCACCTAACAACTTCCCCTTCCACTACTCCTAAAATTAGTTTATTTTATTATATGAAAACCAGCACATTTGGAGAAAAATCATCCTTATATACATAATATAATTCGAGGATGATCTTTCTCATAGTATTTTCAGATTTTCGTTAAATGGTCTAGGGCCAGTTTTCTATTAAGTTAACTGTGGTTAACTCGTAGTTAAAGTTAAATCCAGCCCCCCCACTATCGTCATTCCATCTGTGGTTAAAGATGG
>JAPYZM010003846.1:0-10401 GCA_030522845.1 Psyttalia concolor
CGAATACGTATTGTCAAAAAAAGAGTATTTTTAACCGGTCGAATTTGTTAAAATATTTCTTTAATGTTTTAAATAATTGCGTCAACTTCGAAGTTTGTAAGGTTGTTAGAAATTGTGGACAAATTAAATTTTGGTGACAAAAACAATGTGGACAAAAACAATGAAATTTCTGTTATTCCTAAAAATGCAGTGGAATTCGATAGGTTGCTGGCCGATAAAAACGTAAAATTCCACTGTATTTTAAAATAATTTTACCATTCAAGAATATATTCATTAGAATTTGCCGGTTGTCTATTAATTATCAAAAAAACAATGGACCGGGTATTGTCAAAAAAAGAGATTTTTCAACCGGTCGAATTTGTTAAAATATTTCTTGAATGTTTTAAATAATTGCGTCAACTTCGAAGTTTGTAAGGTTGTTAGAAATTGTGGACAAATTAAATTTTGGTCATTCAATGGAATAATAAATTATTTAATGGTAAATAATTTAATTCCTGGAGTATCCTATAAAATTTGTTTTTTTTTTCAACTTAACTATTTTTTTAGCTCTTTATCTTCCGTAAGGATAAGCAAATATGCCCCCCGGGCTCGAGTTTTTGTTATCTTAGAGGGCAATTATTAAAAATTGCTAGGTAAATTAAAGGATTGAGAATATTGAGAATTGAATGGGCAACTAGTTTTCGTGAACTATAAAATATTCATGGATTCCCAGAGGACTTAATTACTTTGGACATGGAGTATTGCTCCAATTACGAAATTCCAGACGTTAAAACTCCAATGTTCTCTCATCTGGGTCGTGATTAAATGTTGCGAATAATTTTGTCGAGTTAATTACGCAGTGAGATGGCAGAACTTGACAGAAAAAATAAATGAATCAATTAGCGGAGACGGGTTTTAGAGGATAATGGCGAAAAATGTAGACATTGTCTCACTTAATATAAATTTTTTTTGCATTTCGTAAATTTTATTAATGCGATGAGTAGTACAGAAAAAAAAATATTCAGAAATTATTTTATCTAGGGATTAATGATGAAAATGAGAATAGAAAACCCTACAATTAATGGCAATCCATTACAAGAGCTAAATTTCGAGTGAATTATAGCGAGAAAAATGCAATTTCCTCCCTTATTATTCCTCGTTGAGCTCATCGATAATGAATTGCACTAGATATAATCAGAGGTAATTCAATCATTTGTGATATATTCTAAACGAAAACGACCTTTAATGTGTCGCATTTTTCCAAAGGGCTCTTGAATTTTCTTAATTAAAAACATTGCGCAATTTTATAATTAAATATTTAGGAATTTGATATTTTAGCTATAAAATTCTTGCAAAATATTTAATAACTCAGTATTGATGAAAATTCTTAATATATTAAAAAATTTACTAGAACGTAACGTTGAATTTGACCTGTTAATTTGAGAATTACATTCTCTCAAACTTCTACAATCAATAATAAACTCTATAACACAACGAACTTTATTAATTTTCGTTGAAACCTTCATTACGAGAACATTGAAAGTCTGATGTTCTACTGAAGAGCCCCTCTAATTTGTGATGCTAAATCTTCCAAGTGAACGAGCTCATCGATAATGAAATGAACCAGATTAAATCAAGAGTAATTTTGCGTGTGGGGAAATAGCCATTGATCAATCTGAATAGAATGGACGGCTCAAAGCGAATATTTAATCGCTAGGTTTGGGGGGGGGGGGGCAAGAGGGGATTCTGCCCCAAGTTTGCATGCCCGGGGGATCACTTAATCGTCTCATTGCGAGGAAAATCAAACAAGTGGGCCCATCGGACGCAATTGCTCTTAAAAACTCCCGGGATTGTAATGGGAAAATTAATTGCACCGTCAAATAGAGCCCGTATGGCGCTTAATTAAACACCTTTCCCAGGTTCGTAGGTCTGCTGATCTTGCCGGTAGCCATTTTATATTCCATTTTATGTCCTTGCGATGAAAGAGATTGACGCCTGAGATTGGAGGAGGGCTCGCCTACATCCGCGATTGCGTTGAGGGAAAAACTGGCACGAGTGGAATGAGAAAAATGTAACGACTCGAACGAAATTCACAGATTCCGGGAGAAGTCATTAAATTCGGAGGGAAACAATTGGAATGGTACTTGTCCTATTTTTTTTTTTTTATCGCGAGGGAATCGAGGAGGGATAAGTGGAAGGTTTTATTGGCGGCCATTCTACGATTTGTAATGACCGGACGTTAGCGTGTGTTAGGGGCTCTTCATTTTGTTTTTATTCGTTCACTTAGGTTAATGCGCTTGAATGAAAATTGTTCATGTAGAAATCAAATTTTGCGGAAAAATAAATATAAGAAATAAACAAGGTTCCAATTTCTAAACATTGTTCTGCAAATCCATTTTAAAAAACTTGCTAAAAAATTATTATTCACTTCGAAAAATCAGGAGTTCCCTCGCCCTTCATGTTTCCGAGTAACGTTACAATTCAATAGGAAACTAACGACTAGGACTCAACGCAGTTAGTGAAAAGTTTACTTCTCGTAATGTTTGAACGTGTAAATAAAGTTTCAGCACTGGTGGGGAAAACCCTGAGGTCGTTTTCCCGTTGTTTTCGTCAATGGTTTTGATAAGAGAGTTACAGAGTGTTGAGAATTTTAAAGCAACCGTAGAACTTCTGATTAATTTCTTTCCTTAAAACTCCAGTGGAGAAAGAAATTCTCCAGAATTTTCCAGACAGTGATGGCAATAGAGTAATTTCGAATTGTGAGCTTTTTATTTACCATTGAAAAGCTTAAATGGAGACAATTTCTGTTGGTCCGGGTAAGAGTTGGGTGAGAGTTTCACCCGAAAAGTTTACCCCTCGAATGAGCCAGGCGACGGGTTTATTTGTTTACTCGGGGAATTCATTGGCCTCGGAGTCCCGTTTTATCCCGCTAACTGGCTCCACACATGGAATTTTCTCGCAAGTTGAATTCCTTCGGGGAGGGGGGGAGGGCGGGTAATTCAGAGGAGTAAACGTCTCGCCCCGAATGAACTGGGGCTTTTCGGGGCTAGTAAAACGGGAGGAGTTATCGATTCAATTCCTTGTTCAGTAGAAGCAAAAAAAAACAATGGAAGGAAATGGAATGTTTGCGATCGTTGAACGGCGAGGCAATGTTGGAAAATTACTCTTGAAATTTAGAGGAAAATTTTAAAGTGTCTTGGAAGGATCATTCTGGATGAACTAATTGAATTAACTACTGAAATATTTCAAGAAATGTTGCATTAAAAATAAATTAATTTTAATTTGTTTTAATAAAGTAAAATAAGGAATTCGCTGTCCGTTAAAAAATTTTCCGTGGCTCGCATTCCTCAAATTCTTAAAAAAAAAGGAGCATCCGATTTGAAGTGAAGACAACTGCAAACCCCGATGCTCACTTCATCAGAAATGTCAGACGCGTAAAGTAAATTATCCCGTTAAGAAACCTCCCTTAAAATTCTCAAAAACTTCCGTCACCATCAGCTGCAGAAAATATGGAAAAATCAAGCGAGTGAATTCTGGTAATCGACAGCAACTAATTCATCCGAAGAATGGCGAAGAGGTCGAGAAGGCGCAAGTCCAAGCGACGGCGTCGGAAGAATGGCTTCATCATTTACTATCTTCAAGTGTTGCGGTGTAACCGAAATAAGCCCGTGACCAAGGTTGCCCAAATTGCCGGATGCCAGTGGAGGAAAATGTCGGAGAAGGAGAAGTGTAAATACATAAGGAAATCCTGGAAAGGAAAGCGAGGTTAGCCATCACCACCCCCTGCCCACTCCCCATCAGATCTGTCATTTTCAATGAAAAATCTATTCTTCATTAAATGATTTCCACCAATTCCGTTGTTCCTTATTCTTATTAAAAGTCGCCATCTACGAAAGTATTTCCTTTTTTTCATTAAAAACATATATTTTTGAATTCTCATTTAATATCATTAATATCAAAATTAATTCTCACCGAAGAGATCATGTCAATGACCTTTATTAAATGATTCACAATCATTTGCGAGTCTCTCGCATTTAAAATCGGGTCGAATTATTGAGAAATCAGAATTTTTTCTCGGCTCGTCCGAGGCATCACTCTCGGGACATTGATCCTATCGCAGCGGCAATTTAATGTCATTAACGTGATTATGAATGATCATTTGTGAGATTGATCAGCTGACGGGGATCAACGAGTCCAGCGAAGATCGGCACAATTTAATTTTTCACCAGTACTTGGCATTATCGTATCCCTCATTGTCGCAAAGTTCATCGCAATCTCATGGAGACGTACTCTTCATATTTTAATTTCAGGCATTTTTTCATGCGGAGCAATACTTGTTGTAATATTGAGGTTGAATCAATTAAACTCATACTTTGTTTTTGTTATTATGGAGAGGATGTGGACGATCCAGAGGGATTTGTCTTCGACTGGCGGAGGATCATCAACTTCTCGATTAGAAAAATTGACGCCAATTTTTGGCAAACGATAAATTTTTAAAATCCGTTTTTTTCAATTCATCAATTCATTTTATAATTAAAAATGTTCACAATATGAAGCTTCCCCAAAATTCCATTTTACAAATTTTAGAATTCAATTTTTTTCATCGAATTCAAGTGTCTGGTAAAAAATTCAACTAATTAGAAAACATGTAGATTTTAATCAAAATAACGGAAGAAATTCTATCATTCAAATTTCAATACACAGTTTCACGGTATAATATCTCGCTTTACAAAATGTCCGCACGAATTAAGATACGTATCCCCCCTCTAATGACGGCGGAAGTCCCACATTTTTCATTTATTGTCAAAATCGATGGTAATCTCGTTCCCCCCTCCTGTATTTCGAATTAAAAAAGAAAATGATCTCCCTGGCAGTGCGAGTGAATTCCCGGGCCGGGTCATGAGCATAATTAGGCAATTATTCATTACACTCGAGCCCATGCATGATGAATGGATTTTGACGGGACAATGGAGTGTCCAAATGGAATTTCGTAATCGGCATAATTCCCAAAGTTCAGCAATTAAATTGAATTGCCGAAATAATTAACGGAACTATGCAATGCATCGAAATCGGGGAATTACTTGTTTATTTCAGAATCAACCAATTTTCTCACGAGTAATAGGTACAATTGGCCAATCAAACCTCTGATTATTTCCCCTAATCTCTTTCATTTCAGGCCTTTCTTTCAGTCTGTGAATGTTGGGAAATTATGAAGACGATCTTTGCGTAATTGATGGGTGAAGTGCGAATGCCCTTTCTCGAGTGTGAAAATCATGAGTTGATTATTAGACGTGTAGTTGATTATTTTTTTAAGCCATTATATTCTGGAATTTTTGTCGAGTTATGCGGTTCTCGAATTGTACAATTTTTCCAAGCTTTCATTGAAATTTAAAAAATACCATTAACAAATGACAAAAAACTATCATTAATAAATATAAAAACCCCCAAATTAATTAATGATTCATAAACCACAATTTATGTGACGCCTAATTAACAGAAATTATGTGCTTATAAAAATTCTCATAAAAATTAACAAAATCACCAGAAAAAAATCTCCACGCCCCACCCAACACTCATTAAAATCCGATAAACTGTTTTGTCCACTCCATTAACCACAGAAGCCTCCAGACAGAAAAATTTAAAGGTAACTTATACTTTCTTAAGCATAATTTACGTTTTTCTTAGCGTAATTTACATTACCGCTAATATAACGTCTGTGTTTTTTTTTCGTTGTAAAAATCGTAGTTTAGACCTGAAGGGGACTCGTTTCATGCTAAAAATAGAAGTGTACAATACACTTTTAAAGATATAATTTCTCCTTTGATTTTCTCAGTATTGGAACATTGCTCCAGAAATCAAATGTCACTCAGTTTAAATTGTAAACTCCTCTAGCTTGCACGAATCTCTGAAAGAAATTAAACCCACCCGTGAACTATTTAATTAATTAATTCCGTTTTTCCTCTCGTCCTTTTCCAAGAGCCTCAAAAAATACTTAGCGCCAATCCCGGGTACTTTAACCGAGTTACCAACGAAACATCCAACAATTCACGGCCAATGGCTTTTAGTTATGCAAAAATTCAACGTCTCTTATTCCCCCTACACAAATGGTCGTGCAACGGTAAACGCGAAAATTCCGTTGAACAGCACAAATACTTAAAAAAAAACTGACGAGTCATAAGGTGCATTTTTAGTTCCACCAGTGAAAAAGGAAAAACAGGAGTGAATAACAAAATAGTTTTTGCAGAGTCTTCCACGGCACTGAACAACTCCAGTGCTCGTGCAAATTGCGAATGTCGTTTTGTCCGTTAATGGAGGCTTTTTTTCGGACTGAGGCGGAGGAGAAGAAAGCGAATGTTATTTCGACAAAAGCGTTTATTACAATTTAAACGCTATGAAGTTGGTGGTGGAGGGTACACGCAAGAAGAGAACGTCACGTTTGCGGTGTCCAATTTAGACAAGATATTTTAATTCTACTTTTTTTGTACTCTCTATGAGTGCAATTGAATGGATAATATCGTCTCAGATTCTTCAGTCATTCCGCTGAACATTTCCAGACGTTTTACGTTCGAAAAAAAATTTTTATATTTCAAGTAATTGACAATTTATTGACTGTAATTTTTGGTGATTAGTGAGTGGGTTGCTGGTTAACAAAAAAAGTGCCTTCACTAATTAATCCCCGAGTTGAGTTGTTCCTCTGAAATCATCTTTAAAAAATGTTTATTACTATGTGATTTATGTGATAACGAGAAGTGAACAAATGATGCCCAATAAAATAAAAAAACTGAACTCCTTATTTCATTCAATGGAAAACCAGCGAACGCCCGTTTTTCATTGAAAAAAAAAAATCAATGCTTCAATCGTCCATACGTAACAGCTCTTATCCCCCGTCCACATGAAGTAACACATATGACTTCCGCCGAGCGCAACTCAAAACAATTCAATGGAGAAGGTCGGTGAGTGCGAGGTTATACGTTATCCTGCGTCCTCCGCCCTCGCGCATGTGAAAAGCGCGGATGGAAAAATAAAATAAACCGCAGGTGAAAAAAAAAATCTCGATGTTCTCCTCCACAACGAAAGTGCGAACGTCGTTTTCCCACCATTTCCCCCCGCGCGTAGCGGAGTCAACGTGAACAATACGCGTTGCCCACATAATACCTCAAGATTATGATCTCACCTCACACATGCACGCGAACGGGAGAAAAAAAGGAGAATGAAGAGACGACTTTCATTTTTCGAAGAGGATCTGTGGATCCACTGGAGTCTCGCTTCGATTCATCCGTATCCTCTATTTATCTCTCTTTCAGTGCAGAGGGCTACATTAGCCGCTGGATTACCCGGTTAATAATCAAACGTGAGGAGCAACAACAAATTATGCTTTAGAGGTGTTTATCCTTTCCGTGAAGTAATTTGGGGATCATTAAATTTTTAGAGTGCCACAGGCATTCGATGGTAATTCTGACGATTTTTTTTTACAACTAATTAACAGAAGAAGATCGGGTAATTTCAATTGTTGAAAAAAACATCTGGATGAATATTGAAAATTGTAGAGCTGGTTAAGTTCTCTGTAATTACGAAAGTTGACAAAAAACCCTGCCATAATCTACAAGTATGTTATTTTTTTTGATAGAAAAAATATTGTTATTTTGTTTTTCAACAATTTCTTCGAAGCTAAGAGAGATAGCATATTTTTGTTCACTATTTTTCTTGTAGATCTCATTACGTTCTGTAAAAAAGGTTCCTACAAGAATTTCGATATCAAGCGGGGTCGGTTGATACGATTTTTATCTTAAGAGCTCAAAACTTTCAGATATTCATTTTTTTGTAAAGATGTTGTAAAGAAATTACATAAACACTCGTCTAATTTCCGCTTTTAGATTCATAATTTACATTTTTTAAATCGTCATTCAAGATCTCAAGCAAAGAAAATAAAAGATTAAAATCTGAAATTACGGCATTGGAATGACGTTAAATACGGAAAAAAATAAGGGAAATCTCGTAATTTACCAGGTCAATGGCAGAATTTACGTTATTTTTCTTACAATTACGTAACTAATCCCGTAATTTTCTTTTTGAAAATACGTAAATGACCATTTCAAGAGAGTTAATTATGTTTTCAAGGCTCCTGTTTCACGAGATTATTTTTCTGTGTGCTACTTACTCAGAATCCTCTAAATCATATTTTGCAACATGTTAGTATTTTTATTAACAGTGATTCTCATACATGAATAATTGAGCTAGCCTAAAAAATTGCTCGATTTTTTTAACAATCTAATTCTCATTGAGTTCGCTGTGTAATTTCTTTCAGCCCTAGTTCGTTGGTTTCCCGTTCTTGAAGAAATATTTTCTTCCTCATATATAGAAAAAAAAAAAGCACAAAAATATTTGCGACTTTACCCAGGCTCCGGTGGCAGTGGTGGGGCGTGTCAGTGAAAGCACGGATAGTACCACAGCCACTGGGATTCCGCCGTGGCCCCTGCACTGGGTAACCATTGGTACCCAGTGCCACAATAAAAAAATCTCATTCTTTCTCCACTGAAGAGACAAACACCGAGTTAAATCACCGAGGGGTTGCCAGCTGTCTGCCATTACCTACAATTCGCAACCTATTAATTTTCCCAATGTTTTGTAATGAAGAATCCTCAGTTACGAAATACCCCAGTCATTCCTTCTTCAACGATTAACCCGGCATTTTCATCCGCCGAATTTTCCTCTCGTTGTGTACATCGTTCAAAGGTCCTTGCCACATTGTTTTTTCGCAATGACCCATTGACAAATTGGGGACAATAAATGTAGAGAGTAATAAAGGACGAATCAAAGCGAGACACCAGTGAATTCGGGGAATTACTGTGAAATTAAAGTTCTCTTTTGTCATTGGGCTTTGACAGTTTTCTGAAACTATAATTACTCTCTTTAACGGAATATTATATTTAAATAATGTAATTAATTAATTACAGTTATTGTTATATATTTATTAATTAATACTCTCACGAAAAGAAATGATATTCAAAATTGATAAAATCATTAAATTTTACTTTTCAAGAGCATCGCGACTTACTGAGAATATTCTCGAAATGCCGAGAATTCTATCTCGCAGAAAGAGCTTTGGCAATCGTCGGAGCGAATCGCTGGTATCCACCCCCTGAGGTGCTCGGCACTTCCTCGAGTGGAGCTGAGGTTTAGAGAAATGAGAAATCGAGTTGAGAATTCCCGCCACCTCACAATGAACTGAGGGAATTTTTTTTCCTCCGGTCTAAGTGTCTTCATTTATTTCGAGTATCGTGACAATGGGAAGTCATCTACTCACGATGATTCGGTTCATTAAAGCGTCTCTTTGTTGAACTTGATTGGACTCTGTATTGATAAATGACATCGTAATATATGGAGAAGCCATTAATGAGCATGTAATATTTTTTTTTTTCGATGATATTTTCCCCGGAAGGACGTAATATTCGATTAATCAGCAAAAGTATTTTTTATTTTATAAATACTAGTGAAAAAAAGTTCTTCGCATAGTTTATTGTTTTCAATATTTGAAAAAAAAGATGGGGACAACAACAAATAAACAAAATTATTGTAATTCGACACAAAATCGTTATGAGACGGATATTTTTGTCCATCGGATATTTTCTCATGCAATGAAAAACAATTGCGATGTATTTTCTAATCCTTATTTTACCCCTCCCCCTCATTGAATGTAAATTTCCCACCTCGAGAGCCTATAATAAACCCCCGGAGGAATGTAAAATATAAATAAAACAGATAAACCATCGGGACCGGAAGAAAATACCAT
The DNA here is from genome assembly GCA_030522845.1 of Psyttalia concolor. NCBI lineage: Eukaryota > Metazoa > Arthropoda > Insecta > Hymenoptera > Braconidae > Psyttalia > Psyttalia concolor. Next base: position 9,770 of record JAPYZM010003846.1, read on the forward strand.
AGCAGCGAATCCCGAGTGTAGGTTCACAGGTCAACCGTGGCCCCAAACGAAAGTAAAGATCTATCGTTTCTGGGATGCGACGTGATGGGGGCCACCGCAGCACCCACACATTGACAGCGTACAACCGAGGTAAATCCTTCGGGGGGAAAAGATATTTCGATGAAAAAAATGAGTGAGAAAAATCGACAGAGCCTCACCTCGCGCGATCCCGAACACCCGCCTCCGCGAATCTATGTCGTATTGGTTATTTTTTGATGACTCGTGACGCTCGTAAAGCCATCCAGCACACAAATCTTCCGAGTCACTCTCTCAGAGACGATACACAGAACGATCACGGAAGACGACAAATATACAAGGAGAAATCCTTTCCCGTATTTTTTTCATTTCAAATCGATTTCTATCGGTTTGTAGCTTTTGTGCACATGCTTACCCTTTCATCTATTCCACGTTTGGGCACGGGTGAGATCCGAGGTGAAACATTATTTTCATCACGCTGTGTCGGAAAAGTAACTTTTCAGTCACGGTCTGCTTCACGTCGGGTGACTGAAAAGTGCTTTTCCGACACATTGAGATGAAAAATATTGTTCGTAACACGTGAAAAAAGTGGTTTTTGACTCGTGGGATTATATCAC
>JAPYZM010003847.1:0-11321 GCA_030522845.1 Psyttalia concolor
CTACAAATACAATAGCCTAGCGACACTGAACGAGGTCACGATAACCGAAAATTCTAATTAATTCTTAACCTTGACAAATTCGATAGCGTGAGTCCATCTACAAAATAGGCAAATACGACTTTCTTATTAAATTACTATTAAATTATTATTATTATTAAATGAAAATATAAAATTAGATTTCCTCATCAAAAATTAAACAAATGGACTGAACCGAGATTTTTCACTCAACAGACAAACAAAAGAAATCATAATTTAAATTTGCGTCTAACGGCACCGATGCACGGTCGCGACAAAATTCCTGCCGATCGCGACAATCTCCATTAAATTCTAAATTAATATTTCTAGCATATCATCACAACTTTAGTGCAACAATCAATAGCAGATAGGCTCAATCCAATAAAACAAAATAATTTTTTTTGTTTTAAAATAAGATTCGGAATAATGATGTGTCAAACAGCATAAGAGAAATTCAAGAGAAAGAAAGAAAACTAACGAACAATGACTTACTGATCGAAAGTGAGCAGGACTCCAATAAATGTTAACTCACAATCCTGAGTCTAACCATTAAATCCTGGTCACCTGATTTAATTAAAACGATTTAACTAACCGCAGTGCAGCGACTACGCTCACCAGATCCAGAAGAGGCAGTAGGAATCGTCAAGTACGAACAATCCAACAGGACGCTCCGGTAGATAACCTCCATTTTTCCGGATCGGTAGCGACAAGTACCACTCACGTGCGAACCACCAGCGTGAAAAGATAGAAGTTCAGTCAGTTCCGTCAAATTTTGCGACGTTAAAACGCCGACCACCGGGAACGTCAATTATTGGTTATCAATGACGGTATCTCAACCAATCGTCATTCAGATAACTAGTTTTCCCCAGACCCTCTACACAACCCATGGCCAACCTGAGTCCCACGGAGCATGCGTAGAATGAACCTCTCTCGATATCAGAGGAATTTAAATTATCAAAACTCCCCAAATAATAAAATGGTCTCCTCGAAAAATCATCAAAAGACCTATGCGAGTCATCTGTCAACCCATGACAATTTCCCGACTTGTATTTTAACTTCACAAAACGAGTTCGATTGCTGGTGCCATCTGGCTATCCGAGGATCCTCGATGCTCACTCGGCTACCCGAAGGAAAACTCGTTACTCATATCGTGTCTTTTCGGTCCCTCGAAGTCCCCCGACGACAGGCTCACCAACTCGAGCGTGGTCGCGCCAAAAGTTGACAAATACAAAAGCATTAAAATTAAATCAAATTAAATCAATATGTGACTCTCGCTATCGAATGATAAATTCCAAGCTGGTGGTCCATAGTGCGATGACACGCGAAACGGTCGAAAACAATAAAACTTTTGCAACGGTAAAAATAACACGTTACAGGACATACCCTCGCACCAAGTTAACAAAACTACGCGTGCGTGGGTTTGTTCCTCAGTTCCTTGGAGTTTTTGAACTTTCCATGGTTCCTAAGTGTTGTCAATTTTGACTTGTCTTTCGATACTTTAGTATTTCTCTTTGTGTTATACAAAAGTCGTACCTAACCATTTTGGCCCAATAATTTTGTCCCCATCCGAAACCATCCCTCTCTCCACGACCAACCTCCAGAACAGCGCGGGAATAACACCTTTCCGCTGATCCTTAGGTTAAGTTTGTGTATATATAGTGGATTTTAAGATTTTAGATTTAGTTACGTTTACATTTTGAGGTATTCCGGTTTGTTGCTCCCGGAGAAACAAAGAGTAACTAGCGCCCTAAATAATTTTTTGAGGATTTGTTTGCCTTTTTGCCAATGACCGGAAAAAAAGGGCATTAAAGTCAGGTGTTCGCTCTCCAGAAAATCTGCCTGGTTTCAATAGATTCTGGGGGATCAACTCTTCTCATATACTATTCAAATGAGATAACTTAATACATTTTAATACAACAGGATCGATACACACGTCAACGCTGTCAGGACAAGAGTGTCACACTGACGACTCGTGTTCTGTTGCGAAGATGGAGAACCGTTCGCTACGGATATCTTAGGGGATGTGGCCATCGTGACGTCCTAGTTGTTGCGCCCATCTACCATGAGCCGACGAAATTTCAACAGAAAAGAACGAAACGATTATTAAGGACACTCTTACATTATCTTATATTAAGTCAACTCGTTGGATCCCAGAGATTTAGGAATATCCATCGACGCGAACGGAAAAATAAAATTTCCTGTCTCAATACTGAGAAAGAAAGTCCATAATATCCTGTGGCCTGGAATTTTGCGTCTCAACAGTTTCTTGACGATGATCTGTTCAATATGATTGCTTAGTCATCGACATGAAGCCTTTCCTAACTCCTCCCTATACCTCATTGTATCAACTCTAGATTGTTCATTTATGTTTCAGATACATTACTGGAGCCTCGAGCAGCAGCTGCTGTTGGTCAATCAGGTCTAATGTCACTCTATGAGGCAATGTTTGCACAATATGGCGTGAAAATTGCTCAAGTATTAGTAACAAAGCCTGATTTCTACAACGAAGAAACCCGCAAAAACCTTTTCAGTACTTTGAGTGAGCTAATAAGCCTGAACATCGTTCCAATCATAAATACAAATGATGCAGTCTCCCCACCCCTCCTAGCCGATGACGAAATAAAAGGTGGTGGTGACCGTCGAGGTATTTCCATAAATGATAATGACTCTCTAGCGGCAATGTTGGCGGCCGAGGTTCAAGCGGATCTCTTGATTCTGATGAGTGATGTCGATGGTATATATAATTTACCCCCTTGGCACGATGGTGCCAAAATGCTCCACACATTCACGTCCGATCATCGAGGAACAATAAAATTCGGGCAAAAATCTAAAGTAGGTACCGGAGGAATGGATTCGAAGGTAAATGCTGCACTCTGGGCTATGGATCGGGCAGTGTCCGTGGTAATCTGTAATGGATCGCAAGAACAAGCAATAAAAAATATAATGACAGGTAGGAAGATAGGTACTCTTTTCACAGAAACATCCAGTTCGTCATTACCTGTTGAAATAACAGCAGAAAACGCTAGAATTGGCAGCAGAATTCTCCAGTCTTTACAACCTGAAGAACGTGCGAAAGCAATTAATATTCTAGCAGATCTTCTCGAGTCTCGACAAATAGAAATTTTAACAGCAAATGAGAAAGACCTTGAGGAAGCGGATAAATCTGGACTTTCCGGACCACTATTAAGCAGACTCTCTCTGACACCATCAAAACTTCAATCCCTCAGTAAAGGACTTCGACAGATCGCCGATAGTTCTCGAGGGAACGTAGGGAGAGTATTAAGAAGAACTAAAATATCGGAAGGCCTTGAATTAAAGCAAATAACTGTACCCATTGGAGTTCTCCTTGTAATCTTCGAATCAAGGCCAGATAGTCTGCCGCAAGTAGCTACCTTAGCAATATCCAGTGCGAATGGATTATTGTTGAAAGGTGGAAAGGAAGCGCTGCATAGTAATCGCTATTTAATAGGACTCGTAAAAGAATCACTGCAATTTGTTGGTGCTTCGGATGCAATTTCGTTAGTGTCTAACAGAGAAGAGATTGAAGATTTGTTATCGATGGAAGAACATATTGATCTGATAATCCCTAGAGGGAGCTCAGAGCTTGTCAGGTCCATTCAAGAACAGTCGAAGCATATTCCTGTGCTAGGACATGCTGAGGGAATTTGTCATGTTTATGTAGACAAAGATGCGGATCTCCAAAAAGCAGTGAAAATTATTAAGGACTCCAAGTGTGATTATCCTGCAGCATGCAATGCAATGGAAACATTGTTGATCCATGAAAGTCATTTGCACGGCTATTTTTTCACTGATATCTGCAATATGCTACAAAAAGAAGGGGTAGGTGAAATTTAATTATTTTTCCCACAAGACTATTGCAAAAACACCAATTGTGCATGTTCAACAAGAAATGACTTCATTGCTAACATTGACCTTTCTAGAAACTGAGGTTGACTTTTTTAACAATTGGGATACTTGAAAAATATTCCTCCAATTTTTTTTAGATGTTTTATTTGCTAATAAGACATTTCAATACGCTTGAGATTAAGGGATTATGGCTCGTAGCAGTCTCGTCTTTACTTCGTGCCATAATCCCACGAATTTAAAAATACTTACCCTGTGATAATGCCGCGCAGTGCACACAAGATCGACACCACACGCATTGTGTCGAAAAATCCGTTGTCGTCTCTGTACCTTCAATCGTCCAGTCCGATATTTGTCGTAGCAACACTGTTAAGCATTATTGCGTGAGGGAGTTGCGCCAGCTGGGTTTTATTGGAAACCCAACGGTAAAACCGGCTTCTAGGGTGACCTGGTCATCCTAGAGGGATTTCGGAGTGGCGGAACTTATCGTCCCAGCCAGGATCAGAGGGTGTGGAAGAGTGGGTGAGGTTTACCAGATCTACCAGCCATTCGACTCCCAGCGAGGTATCTTTCACCGGAAATCGGCATTTCCGAATTCTCACAGGGAAGCCGAGGGCCCTCTCGAAAAAACTGCCACCTCCAATGTGCCGCGAATAGCAGGCGTCCGCGAAGAGTCTGCGAATCCTTCTCTCGGGAGGATGCCAAGACTTAGGACGTACGTACAACCGAGGTATGCGGAGACCTCGCCTCAACCACCTAGGTCCACCCCTAGTCATCCGTGAGATGTTGGTAACGGCCACCTCATCGTGAGTCCACCTCTGACTACTACTCCAGGCGACGACATGTCCCCATCTTGCAAGCATGCCAACGATCCCCAAGCTGCGAACTACGTCACCCTAGCATTTCATTCCCAAAGGGCCTTTTCCTCTGAGAAATGCGAATCTCGCTTTTTCGAACGCTATCGTGTTACGTGGCGGGGGCATTAGTTATTTCGGCGTATTCACCGTTGGTTCGGTTTAACGCCGACCTCCGGTGAACTATTCATCTCTCGTCAGATTTTATAATTGGCGCGAGATGTGTCTCCTTGCCGCTTTTCTCGGCAGTCACCATTTGACTTCCACCGACTCGCTGAGTCGGTATGGCAGGGTGACAAAGTTGCCCCTAACGAGAAAAATCTCATTATAACTGTAGCATTTCGTTCGCGTTCCTCATTTCTAAGCTGTTTTCTGACGTAGGCAACAAAGTTACTCTTTCAAAGTTGTGCACCGCAAAGTTGCATCTCAGGCTATCTGTCATGACAGCATTTCTTGGCGGTTTTTTCGGGTGAGATCGTGCTACTTAACTGAGACTCCCAAGTATTATGAATGTCATTGAAATAGGGACATCTAAAAAGGACATGCTCCGAGTTTCCTACTACTCCTGTGCAGTTGAGCTATTGTGAGGAATCTTCATGCTTTAATTTATGAAGATCCATCCAGACATATCCATGCTTGAAAAGCATTTTACGCTGATAGTAATTTATGTCTCGACGAATACTCGATAGTTTGTAGTTATTAGATAGTTATTAGGAGTTACCAATGGATTTCTCACGTGAACGGTAGCCGTGCGCTTGCGTTCCAAGATTGCTCGTATCGTCTGATATTCGGCAATTACCTAATCTATGCTGACGACTTTGTAAGGAGATTTTTTCGCTACGCTGGGTATTGGGTTGAAATCCTCTGGAAAACGTGTACGAAAATAACCGCCTAAAAGAGCCATCTGGAGGCAGGTGAACAAGCCGTCTGGGAAAGATGTACATAATCCGTCGACAGATGAGAGACATAGAACAACGCTGTTTTGGGTGGCACATCTGCCCTTCATTGTCTGCAGGTGGCTAATGGACTGTTGCTGACACAGAACTCGCTCAGCATGTTTTAGAGGAAAAGGGGCTGACGTATAGGCTGTCCCTCTGAGCGACTCTGTGGGCTACAGCCGGGTAGTCTAGGGACCAACGTATTCCGGTGAAAGGACTGGCCCCTCCGAGATCCCGTCGGTTTAACTGGTGGTCATGAGGTAACGGAATGATTCATGGAGCCGATATAGCCAGACCAGAAAGCAAGGCCATATGAAGATGTTCTGACAGTCGAGCGCGGGAGCTCGATGGGAGAGGTTTGAAAAGACCCCGAGCTGTATCGAACCCCGGCTGAAGTAGCTTGGATCGAGGGAGTGAAACTCCACGTCAGGTTGTGAATAAGAACTGCAGCGAGCCTAATAGGATACCCTGAGGATATCCTAGGAGGATTCCGGTGGGCCGGAAGGTCCACTGGAGACGATTGAAGTGATTCCCAGGAATAATTGAGCGGAAAGGCTTGACATAACTTGCGACGGACACTCCTGGTGGACCTCCCCCATTCTCCCACGTCACACTGACGGTAGTCGGACACCCAGTTGTCCGGCCTGGAAGTACCCTGGGTAGATAAGATTTCCGCAGGGGCTGATTTGTCGAACCTTCCGTGAAGGTTTGGCTGGCACCCAACTAACGAGTGTTAGAGACTGGCTCCTCGGTTTGGATATTTCTCCGAGTGAACAACCCGGGAAAATGTCCTCACAAACTTCAGGTTCACTACCAGTTCGAAGTTAAACAAGTGGCGGCTGCTATGGAGATGATGAACTAGGCTGCTATTCATGTTGCTGGGTGGGTAGCCAGAAAAAGGTTGTGCCTGACTGTAGCCAAAACTAAAGCTATCGTACCTGGCTCTCAGGCTTTTGTAAATAGGTTGTACGTAAGGGGCTATGTTGACATTGACGTTGGTGATTCCTTCATTCCTCAGGTTCCTTCTATTCGGAATGTAGGAGTGATCTTCAACAGCAAAATGAAGTGGAGGGATCATGTGTTAGTCGTGTGGAAGCCACTATGGTGCCCCACACCCACAATCACTCCGACCCCACCACTCACCTGCATCAGAGTAGCACGACTACGATGCGGGTGAGTGGTGGGGTGGGAGTGGCTGTGAATGCTATGCGTCATAGTGGCTATCCTACACTGGGGGAAATAAAAACACAAAAATTATATTATTAAGTCATTGTATATTTTCCCAAAAATAATGTTACATGAATTACACTTTCTTTTTCTCACAAATTACTTACATTTTTGATTCCATGACGTACAATTATAACCGCGACGGGTGAATAGCTTCCCCTCGGGGGCACTATTACGTTTTTTCTTCATCAATGTATCGTAATATTCACGCATTAGGGGATCATTGGATTTGAATCGGTCAGCGAATAACATATAAAACTTCTCAGGAGTTGCAAACATAGACATACAATGTAGCAAACCTAGACATACAAACAAACAGTACACAGTATTGTCCACATACACTCTACACATGATACGGGAGTTAGCGGATGCCGTACCTGAAGAGTTTACAGTTCTTTCGGAGTCTTACTACATGCTGTGGCACGATGGGGGGTAGCCCGAAGCTGTCGAAGTCCCATCCTCTACCATCTCGGTCGACGTATATGGCGATGCAGTGTTTTCCTGGCTCGGTGTGGTCATGTGTATTCGCTATTATTGCTGTCGGTTTCGTCCACACCGACGGGATCTTGTCCGCTGGATATACACCGACTGTATGATTCGGTATATACTATAGGGCTAGTAGAATCTGCACTGTGTTCATCAGTTTTGTGATTCAATGTACTATGTATGAGACAATATGGAACAGATACTGGTGTACAAGCGAATAACGGTGATCTCATGTGACCCTTCAAATTGATGATATCTCGGATGAGAAGAGTCTCGGTGAATTTCGAGTGCTCACAGCCATAGGTATACACGTATTTCATTCCTTTGCTAATACGTCGTAATAGTGCATGGACATATGTAGATGACGCTCCTCCTTGATACCAATCTATACCATGGCGCGTGATTGTCAGTTGATTGTTCATCCTCTGAATATTAGGTGGAATGGCAGAATAGTGGTCCCCAGGACATATTATCCAATGGCCTATCATGTCGGAGGATGTTGAAGTCACTGCCACTTCTTTCGGTATGAATAATCCGTGGATACCGATGAAACCCTCGTAATGAATAATCACCGCAGCAGCGAAATTAGTGTACGCCATTGCTATGTTCTTTCCTTCTACTCTTCTACTTTGAATACTCACACACGACTGGACAACTGACGAGCGCTTCAAATCCGTCATTTCAGAAAACTGCTGATCCTGCAAAAATTGCTGCGCATGCGTGGTGCCATGTATAATCCGGGGCCAGTTACCTCGCTCAATCAATTTCTATCTTTTTTATCGAGCCGGTATAAAATGCAGTGAAATTGCTGATGCTGCAAAAGATAGCTGCGCATACGCCGCCCATGCTGCTTATGTATAATCCAGGGTCACGTGCCTTGCCGAATCAATTTCTATCACACTATCACAGCGTTGATTGTTGTGCCTAGGGCTTCTTCAAATCGTAATTCGATGCGCATGTTACCGCTCCGTACCAAATTCCAGCGTGAGTTGTCATTGGCTGATAAGTCTGGTGTTAAATCAAATGCGAAGAGACAATATCCATGCGGGTAATCTCCACGGTGAATACAATTACCATCGTCCAGAAAATGCACACCGGTGCCGGAGAAGATGGAATGGTATGATTCCACATATAAATTATCCCCGGTAAACTCTGGATGTAGAGGTTTCGATGGTATCTGACGACCGTCCACATATAAAGATGTATGATTCACAGTTGAATGTTGAAAGTTGAAGGGGTTATATCGTTTATCGCCCACAAACGCACGATTTCTGACAAATCCAAAGATGATGCCGTTTGGTAGCTGGCCTGTTATAAAGTTATCCCAAGCATGGCTGCGAACACCCGACGGCATAGAGACACTTTTCACTTCCAATCTTGGAACAGGGTATTTGGCTATTGTTTTTGAGAGGGCTCCTTGGTGGGATAGTAATAGTCCAGGGCTCACCTTCATTCTCCGGATGATCAATGATGCTTCGCGGAAGGCTTGGGTTGCTCCGGATGCTAGGTCGTGGAGAGAGGGTCAGGGTCCACGGGTATGCGAATTTAATCAAACTCTAACCTCACGAGAAAACGTTTTACGAAGCTGTACGTGAACATTATGGGACAGCGATAACAACGGCGTGTGAGAATCCGGGACGAAGATTACGCCCTCACGGACATCATCACCGGGAGCACACCTACCGCTGGCTACACCTCTCGGGACTTACCAGGGAGAACTCAATAGCTCATCCACCAGCACCTTCTCGGAGAAGGGAGGCGGACAATTAGAAGTGGTCCCAACCTAGAGAACGTTCTAGCAACGCAGAGCATTGGGAGTGTACCCAAGGGTACTTTAGAGAGCTGGCAGCGAACTGCCCGGAGTGCCAGCCGAAGCAGCACTGCCCGAGTGAGTGGGACGCGGGCCTGTGGGGCGCCGTGCGCCGGGACGTGCTGCCGCCATCCATAGTGCGGATATCGCCGACATTAGGTTCTCCTGGAGGGCGCCGATTCAAGCGTCGCCACTGGTAGGTCCGAACAACCCCTCCAGACCACCAGCCGAGTGAATGCCCACCCCATCTAACATGGAGCGCTCATACGCAGTATGAGACCTCTGCTAATGCCGGCAAGTCTCGTAGGATGACTGGAAGTGTTTCCAACGTATCTATCCGGTGCTGTCGCCTGTGCGTCGGCCTCCTATCTCTATGCACCCGGGTTGCAGCTCCCACACGCTTGGACGGGTCAAGCAATTCCCGGGAAAAGTCGATTATTCGAGAGCTTTCCGAAACCACCTATTTCATTTGTGGTTGATGTGCGGGATTTCTTAAAAATTCCGTTACAACTGTCTCTCGAGCCCATCAGACGGATATGAATATTTACACCACTTAACAAGGCTCGATGTTGATTGAACACATCGCAATGTAAATGTCCCGTTAAGTCGATTGTTTTTCAATCGCCCAAATAGGATTTACCTATTTTTAAACCTTTATTGCTTTCACCCGTGTCATCCACCTGTCCAGCTGTATCATCCGCCCATAATACACTACTCAGGTGCGAGTTCTTCGCATCGTTGCCATAATTTAGGAGCGTTTCTATAGAAGCTCGGTATGCATATGCATTATTAGCAAGCGTCACAGCTTTCTGATTGAAGGAGATATCCAGTGGATCGAATAACGAGTGTAGCAAATTGTTGGCGGAGCCAATAGTAGCGGACGGTGTAGGGTTCTTCTCCGTCGCTAGGGTTGGTATCGTAACACGTAAGAATAATCGTGTGTGTGCCAAGTCAATGTTCTCATCACCCTGTCCTGGTATTTCAAACTCGATGGGTGAGTTATCCACGAATGATGCTATTGGCTTGTAGTGCACATCGTAGGAGGATTCGATAGCGGTCTGCGTTGGTGGTAAAGAAAATAAATCCCACTCACTCTTCACTCCCTCACATGAATGAGTAGGCAAAAATTCCATGTTTTACGTAAAAATATCAGACACTGTACGTAATTTGGCCGATTTCTTCCTCCTTACTCCAATTTTTTTTCTAAGTTTGTTCGTATTTTTCGTCTTGCCTTTTTTCGTCCATATGTGTTTATTTGAGCACGCAATATTCTGTGTCTATGTTCAGCAGCAAACCCAATCACTTTCTTCACTAAAGGTGCTAAGTGCAGAATATGAAAACCATTTGCACAGGAACTATCGCCGATTCTTTGCACAGAGACGTAGCCGCCACAATTCATAATGAATTTCACATGATCTCTCATAAATGGCATGTCATTCATTGTATTCAACAAAACTGCATTATTATCGTAAACACCGTGTGGAAGATTCCCTTCCTGATCATTCACGGCATACAAGTCACTATCACCACCACCACCACTACCACCACTACCACCGTCACAACCGCCACCATCATTGCCACTATCTTCTTGAAATAGATAATTTTTGCTTTTCAGTGGTCCGTAAATGTAGCCTTTCTGTAGGAAGTCTTTGACCTGTGACGCTAGCACAGTTCGTTCTTCTTTTTGGGTTAGATCATTTCTGCTCTCCAATGACACGTAATTGCAATTGGTATCATCAGGTATATGCAAAAAAGTCATAGGTATAAGAATTTCCAAGAGAGCGACACTCCATTTACCAGGTAAATTAACGGTCTCCGGTCAATATGTGTTGAAACTAATGGTTTTATTATCGGGGTCATACTGCATACTGATGTTGCTGGGCAGCACAATAGAAAAATTGTCCTCTACACGACTCATTTTTGTTTTTTTCCTTCAGGACGCTGTACTCTGGATAGTTCTTCTTCGTAAAATATTCCGTCGATGTCTCCACCTTTGAGGTCTTGTAAAATGTATACTACAGGATTACGGTAATGAAAGACGCGTTTGATTTCAAAAACTTCTTTGCTCCATCCCGACTCGTATCCTTTCTTGAATGCTGCTTTTGCCGTACTGATCCGCACCAGGTC
>JAPYZM010003848.1:0-10387 GCA_030522845.1 Psyttalia concolor
AATTCCTCATCAGGTACTGCCTGATCAGTTGAACCTGACCACCGTTATATCAAGTTCGGATCAATCCTGAGGCTTGCCTGATCTAATTTCCACTCGGGATTAACTTGAATGCAAGTCGAAACTCGACGAGAATCAATTCGTTCATTTCATTTGAATTAATCTTATTCTCTACCTGGACATTTTGAGCCAACCCGAATAGTGGCTTCATTCAAGTCAATTCTAATCAGATCAAACAATCCACTTGAATCGCGTCAAAAAATTAAATTGAACTCAAAAGAAAAAATCAAAACAAAAATTGATTTAAACATGTCGAGTAATTGATATGAATCAAACCAAAATATGACTTGAACCAAAGTCGAAGAATGGATTTGAAGTGATCTAAAAAATGAGATCCAAAACAAAAAATTCTGTGTATTTCAACGCGTATCTGGTTAAATATCTCAATCCAACGTGAATTTTTTTTTCTCCATCCAATGAAATGAACTACAAGTACGAGGTTGCCCTACATAGCAAGGGTTAACCGCTTTACCCTAGTTATTTAAGCGTCAATATTTGCCAACACTTGCACGTTAATGAAGTCGAACCGACGCGTGTGCCTCGAAAACTCATTGACACAAACCGGGTACATCATTGCGAGCGAGTCAGGAAGCCAGTTCTTAACACAGGCCCCTTCTCACCTTCCCCAGGAGCCCCTATTGTTCCTCGAACCCTCGCTATATTCCGCTGACTTCTGGCACTCAGAGCGAGAAAATGAGAACGAAGAAGATGTATTCGAGGGGACACCGCCACCCTACTCTAGTTTACGCACCATTAAATTCGAGAGCGCGACGTTTATCCCCTTCATAACCTCGGTTATTTTTTGCACCGGGGGCCCTGTTTCAACCCTTTCGCGCTTATCCTTTTTTCTACCTGGTTCTCACTTCTCTCGTTTATTTCGGGAGCTCATGGGGGTTCAGGGAATCTCGAAATTCTTTGAGTGAACCCGATGACTAATTGACGAATCTTGGTATTTTTTTTAAAGATTAATGTGCGAATTTATAGTATAAAATGGTAGTTATTGGAGAACAGATGAAATTCTTCCATAATTCGGGATAATTGAATTGTTTTCGTACATTACATTTTGATAATTCAAATGTTGAAAAAATGTCGATTGACGATTTAATCGGATTTACTTTTATTGATTATTTTATTTTGTCACGTTATTTTGTCCAGGTAGACATTTTATGAAATATACTCATACGATCGATAGTCAAGATTAATATTTTTTAGATGTACAGATTTTTTTCGGAGTAAAGATGAATAAGATTTTTTAAGTGAATATTATATATTAAAAAAAAATAAAGATTTCGAAATTGAAAATATTATTTATTTTTTAGTTATAAAGGGCGAAGTTTGAAAGGTATATATCTCCACGAGATTTTTCGATTTCTTCTTTAGAAATTCAAGGATTGTCAGGTTGCGGTCTTAAATGGAATTTCCAACATTTTTTTTTGGTTTCCAATATTGAAGTGCGAGGAATCGATTCTTAAACTCGAAACTTTATTTTCTGCAAAACATTCGTAAAAAAAGAAAACAATTCAATCATTTAAAAAATTATCTGCTACCGTTAATCATTTTTTATAATCAATCACATGCCCTCATATTTCTAATCTTCGAGAAAAAGAGGCAGTCGTTTCTTTTATTGCAATTTTTTAAAACATACTGTAACCAAAAAATGACCCTTCAAATATTCAATATTTATTTTCAGGCTATTGAAACTAAAACTTATCCAAAAAATAATTTGCAAAATCATAAAATATTCGCGTTACAATGAAGAGGCATTTTTCCAATTCCCATAGCCTCCAAACTCAGAAAAGAATTTCCCCGAATACAATTTGTAACGAATGAATAACTTTTTAATGATTGTCCTGATGGATGACTCCACTAGCATCAAAAAATCACAAAAGCCCAACGTCGTTTACTCGCTAGGGCTCTTGAAAAATGATGCTCTGGTGCGCGTCAAGGGTCGACCTCCTTCGGTTAATGTTTTCGCGATCGACAATGAGAGCGCCCGAGAAAAAAAATAAAACCCCAGAAGCCAGGACAGAGAGACAATTAATAACTTTCCACCGAGGATCATTTATCGCGTCAGTTTAGCCTCGTCTCGGTAGGCCCAGGAGGAGGGGAGGGGGAAGTCTCGTAAAAAGTGGGATAAGAATAGAGACTGGCCAAAAGTGTATTTTCAGGGCGATACATTGTTCGACTCCTCGAGCCCGTGACCGATTCGATTTTTAACAGAAGTATGCATCGCACATTTGAATTCCAAGGCACTCGTACATCAACCCTTTCTCTTGTTTTTTTTTTTCGTTAAGATTTTTTTTACTGTGGTACACGTGTCTGGGAATTCTAACGTCTTCGTTGCAATTCGCTCTGCCCTTTCGTGTTTTAAATTCGATCGCCAGATGTTACATATGTGGTTCAAGAGGCCGAGACCAATCATAATGGGGTGATCATTTTTCTTGTTAGAGATTCATTTAAAAAATTAACAAAAGGAAAAATCATAAATAGCTTTAAAGATAGAAATAGGATTCATTATTTTTATAATTGAACAAGTTTGGGGGGGGGGGGGTTATCTGAGTAAAGGTTGAAGTTTTATTTATGTATTAAACGAATAAATTTTTTTTAATAGACGGTTTAGATACTGGAGATGGAATAACTTTTTAGAAGACTTAATCATTTTTCATGTAGAATTAATTATTTACTAGAATAAGAATAATTCATTATTGAAAAGGATTCACAAAATTGATGTAGGAAAAAAAGTCATGATTGTTACTTAATTCAATCGTTTCATTTTGTTGAGTGGTTAGCATGCTCGCCTCAAAAACAAAGCGTCTCGAAGTGCAGGATTTCGAATTTCGGCGGAGAAAAGATTTTTCATCGTCGGAAATCGAAACTCAGCCTGTGGAGTCTCTAGTTATAAGTTAGCTAGCTAGAATCCGGGTAGGGAATTAGGCTGGGGTTCCGCCTAAGGGACGGCCCTGTACCTACGCGGGTGTGTAAAAGACCGAAAGGTCACGCCTCTGGCACCACCCATTTATTTATTTATTTATAATAATGAAAACTCCAATCATAATGAGAGTAAAAGAATGAAAAAGGATTTATCAACGTCTAATAATTCTCCATTAAAAAAGAATAAATTAATCACAAAAAAAAAACACTCATTAAATGATCGACGCTTCGTCGATAATGAAATTAGACTGAAATAAAAAAAAAAATTAGCGTAAGACAGACTAAAAAAACTAAACAACGCGAGTACGCAATCATTTCAGTAACAAATGACACATCCTAAGGAGCAATGAATAAATGATAATCTAGAAAAAAAAAATGTTCTCTTAATTAAATCTCGAGTTACTGGAGTAAAAGGAAGAATTACGTTAAATGTAAATAGTTTCTCGGGAAGTTGGCTAATACCCATAATTAGAGTGTTTCCGCGTTACGGGCGGGAATATCACATTCCCACAATGATTGGAAATGAAGTATTTCCCACGAGTTTTCCACGACTGTGATCGCTAAAAATTAATTCATTCATCTCAATCCTTTTGTTATTTTTTCCTCGTCTCGTCATTCAGTATGGCTCCCCTTTATCTCATAGAAAAAACCGTTCGTAAGTTTCCTCGTGCCAGTTGCGCGTGTCTCCTGGACATGTCAACGATAAAACTGATAAGGGTTCCACTCAAAAGTGATTACGAAAACCGTTAGGTCAAGGCGTTTTTGCACTGTTTCCGTTTGTGATAAGGGGAAGTATCGAGTCGTAAATAGTGAATGCATCGATATGGTCAATTAAGCTCGTCGATAGTTAAGAAAAGTTCAATAAAACCTATGTCTATGTCCTAAACTATATGGATGCCATAAAATCGGAACTCTCTGGGAAGGGGGGCTGAAAAAACAGGTGTTTCGTGGGAGATTGGGAAATGCTCGGCGATTGGGTGAATAAAAAAATTTATTCGTTTCCTGGAGCAATTTCAGAAGTTGTCTTTAGCAATTACTGATATCCAATAAGTTTTATTCACCGTACGGTAAAGAATGCTGTATCGTGGATATTAAATCAGTGAATATTATATATATATATATATATATATTGACAGCAAAATATATTTAAAATATGATTCCGGTGATTTCGAGGGCTTTCAAGTGTTGAAAATTGATAAATATATGAATACATAAGATGAATTCATGTGATTTTACTGGGGCAATCGTGGGATTTCGCCAAAGCAACGATATTGCCTGTTAAGCCTGACATTCATTAATAAAGGTTCAATAAAACCTATGCGCTAAATTATGGGGCTGTCATAAAATCTGAAATCTCGGGAGATGTGAATAAAACAGTCGTTTTCTTATACGATTGGAAAATCCTACGGCATTGATCGTACGGCATAAATAAAATATTTATTCATCTCCTGCAGTAAGTTTAAAAAATGGTTTCAGATACTACTGTTATCCGATAGGTTCTTTCCTCGCACGAAAGGATTGTTTTATCAAGGAAATTAAATGCGGGAATACATTGACCACAAAATCAATTGATTCGGCTAATTTCGTGATGTTGAAGGAATTAATTTTTTTGAAATTGATGATTCGATAGAAAAACATTATCATTTTTTTAAACATTTTAAGTCTTTATGAAATTTTTATTAATTATGTTTTCATTGAAATTTTAAGGAATGCCGGGAGTGAAAATGCACTGTTTGATACGAAAATCAATGAAGTTTGTAAATTCCTATTGAATTAATCCATAAAAATTGAAAGGAATCGAGAAAATGCAGGACAATTTTATCGTCGATATTAATATTTGCATAACACATTGAAATAGTCAAAAATGTTCATTTTTCAGCTATTTTCAGTTAAGTTAAATAATTCTGAAAAAATGCATTTCTTATATTGGCAACGAAAATTTCTCCCATCATGTTTGTACAAACTGATTTTTCCTGACAGCAGTAAAACTCTGATGACCGCCATTCCCACAAAATATGTCAATTCCCAACGAAAGAAACAAAGACAAAAAATCTAATAAAACTCTCTAAGCAATCGCCTCTCGGTTCCGACGACTCCTTTAATAACCGTATACGAAAACTTGCAAGGGTCTTCACAATACTTCAACATACCGCAGCCTCGCCGAAAGTCGTATCTGACCAAGTTATGCTCAATGAACAATACCCCTGAAACACGAGACAAAATAACTTCCCCCTTTAAGCCGAAAAAAACAAGTGCAATAAATATATTTTGACACGGAAGGACCCATTGTCGTGCGCATAATAATTGTAACGTTTCACACAAGACAAATCCCAACCCTCGAGAAAAGGTCGACCCTTCATCCCCAACGCACAAGACGAAAATATTATAGTAACAAAGACCACCGAGGCCCATTTAATGTTTTCATTGCGCGAGTCCACGTGTGTAAAATCAAATTGAAACCCTCGGATATTTCACAATAAAACGAAAAAAAAAATCATCGAGATTATTCTATGGAGAAAAAATCAATTTCACTGAAAAAAATTTTGGTTCCCGGATTATTTAACCATGGCAAAATCTCCTAAATGAACATTTCCGGTTCGTCATTTTAATTTTTTCAGTTCTTCAGTGGATATGCATAAAATCTAATTAAAATCCTCAGATATTTTGCAACAAAACACAAAAAAAACTATTGAGATTATTCCTTGTTTTAAAATCAGTTTCATTTATTATAAAAAAATGTACATCCGAAAGTTTTCTCTCAACTGAATTTTCCACATGTATTGTCATTCCACGAGTACGCCCAAACAAAATTAAACTAAAACAAAAAAATTGGATAATTCGATTTTTCCAATGACCTTATTTCAAAACAAAAAGGCTTAAATTGTTCGTCCCCAACTTCGATAAAAACTCCTGAAGCAGAATTTTCCCCCTGTTCAATTTTCATTTCTCTCCTAAGAGGGACAGCAGAAAAACATTTGGAGACTTTAACGCTCGAGCGACTGGCCCGACCGTTCTATAAGCGTTGACATCCCCGGATCACTCACCTTGGAGTCCCGCCGGCGTAACAATACTACCAAAAACCAAGGATAACAGTCTTTCAATAACAATCACAAATCACATAACCTCCGTTGACAGCACTCCCGCTACAGTTCCGCCACTTGTTCAAAAATGTCGTTGAATTAAACTTGTCACGTGTGCCAATCGCAACTGACAATTTACGATTGTCAGCCGATGGATTCGAGTAACTAGCTCACCGTCAACAGTTGAATCTTCCCTAAACTGAATTGTTTTTGTTTCTAAGGCGAGATAAATCCGCGGCGGGCACGCAGGGGAAACCAAGGTGCGGCCACGTCGATGGACGGGAGAGGACTAGAGGCTCTTGGTATATCGCGACCTGTTCGTCTGGACGAAGGTAACACTTAGGGGTACTGGGTTGAAGCAGTTTTTTTTCGGTGGGGGAAACTGGTGACGCCCACATTGGGACGCCCCACAGACCCTTCGCGAATCAGCGGACGGCAATCGGCGGGTCGGCCAATGGCAGTGGACGGAACGGGTTAGGATACTCCCCGAGGGCCCCACCGCGAGGGCCCATCGCAAGCCCCGGGCGGGGGGTGGACTCCTTGAGTACTGGAGGATTGGGGAGTCTAAGTCGAACGATCTATGAGGTCTACATTGGTTGGATAGAATTTATAAAATGGCAATTTATTTTGAAAATATCGCTCTTTCGAATGCTCAGCTCATCACTTTTGGAACGGTATGGAGCCGTAATGGAACAATACAATTGATTTTTACCCAGACAACTAAGACAAAATAGCGCCATATCTATGGGCAGTTATTGAAGCATCAGATGTCCCACAACTTTTAAAAAAATGGTCTACATTCATTTATAAATGGCGCAAAAGAAATTGTTGGGCTATCCTGACTGAGTTTGAAGATGCAATCTTTTTATGTTACACGTGCGTGTAAGTTCAAATTTACAGTGCTTTTTTCAGGCGTGTAAACGCGCGATTATACACGATCCTAAAACTGTGGCATAATATGTTACAACTGTTGAATAATCTACAGTTACACCCAGAAAACTTCCTTACAGTTGACTTATCAGGGCGCCATCTAACAACACGCAGCCGGCATCCATATTGTCAACTTATAACCTCAAGTTCAATCAGCTCCAACCGTCACTTTTTCATTACTCCCATACGTATTGTAATTTTCTGGTTGCAACGGAATAAAAAGCCTTTATTTGTAACGAATGGAAAAGAGCGTTAAAAAATTAATGAACAATGACATCGGGCTGGAACTCAATTAATTGGTTTCCGATCATCGTTTCGTTCTCTGCGCGAGTGTATAATGATCAAAACAACACGACTTGCTGATGCTATGGTTCAGTCAGCATAACTTTTAACATCAAACGAAGGAGTGGGGGTAACGCTGACGTACGCAAAATGGCGGTGGTGGGGGTAACATTTCATGTTAAAAGTTATGCTGACTTCAGTATAGTATAAGTCTTATACTACACTGTATTACAAGTGCGTCAATTTTCTTTTTGTTAATTAATTAATTTAATTAATTTTTCAATTTAATTAATTAATTTAATTAAACCGCCCAAATCTATCAATCTAATTTGCAGAAAAATAAAATTAAAGGAAGTAGTATTATGCCATAACGTTGTTCAATTCCAATATTTGAAAACTATGTTTTTTTTTTGAAAGGTTTACTTGGTTTTGTTATTTTAAACAAATGTTTCATTCATTAATGCATTTAATATGATTATAAATTATATAAATTTATGCAAACGGAAATTTACAGTAAATTCATAAATCACAGTTATGAATTTACTCTAAAAAAGTAATTAATTGAACAGATTTAATAAAAAATGGAGTCACGCACTTGTAACATAAAGCAGTATAAGCAACTCGTGCTGTGTTGATAATTATACACTCGCGCAGAGGGCGCGCTCTCGCGCTCGTGCATAATGGTCAACTTACAGCACTTGTTGCTTAATGCACTAATAATTAAATAATGAGATTGAAATGAATTCAATCACTGATTGACATGTTTACATTGACCTCCCTAAGTCATGATTGACAGATAATTACAATACGGGTATCTGATGATTTGATTCTTGTGTGGAGGTTGATAAAATTTTGAGGTTTTAAAGAATTTTAAGTGTAGATAACGAGTAAAACATTAAACATGTATTTAATTTATTAAGATTCAGTGGATTGATCTACTGCCGCGATGTGTCATTAAGTAATTTAATTAAGTCGATTATACGACATTATTTTTTATCATCATTTCGTACCATATTTTATATCATGTCTCTTAAATTTTTATTATTTTTAGCTTCTATTGATTTGTCGTCTTATTTTCTATCTTCGCTTTTTTCTGTCATTTTTCACCCTTTCACATAGCAGAATAAAAACACTAATGCAAGATCGAAAAGAGGGTCATGGAAGGCCCGATGATTTATGTGTATTATTTATGATAAGTATGTATTGATTCATCTATATTGAAATCTACCAATGGTATCTTTAATTTCGGAAACAATTTTAATCTTGTGTTTTTACCTACAAAATTAAGAAATTAATGACATTTCACTTGTCTTTAACTTTTGAAACACTCTTTTACAATTTTAAAACCACGTATCTGAAATTTTTTGGACTTTTACTGATTTATTTTTCTCCATAATAAAAATGAAACATGATACTAAGTGACTATTTATAACTCCGATAAAGGTTCCAAGATTTTTTCCTTTGACAATGAGAATTTCTTCATTTTAGACGAAAACATGCTAAATTATTCCAAGAACTTAAACTTATGATAAAGTATAAAATCAGAATTGTGTGAAAAATATGAAGTTTTTCAAAATTCCTCATACATCTTATCATAATAAAGGTATTTCCGAAAACAATAAATATATGCAAATCACACCGTTATAAAAATTACTCCAGATATTTGGGGGCAAAATTTTGTCATTTTAAACAATCAATTGTTTTCCTGAAACGAAAATGCAGTTATAGATCATGGTTCATGTTCATACTGAGCTTGAAAATTCTAAAGGTCAATAAAATTTTAATGATAATCGAAAATGAAAGATCCAATTATTCTGAATTTTTAACTTAAATGCAAAAATTCATGACCGATTGGCGCATATCTGTAATGTTGCCGACGTCATTCATAAAAGGGGTTTGCCTCCGAAAATCCACTGTTATACTCTCAACGGAATTAATAACTAGGATTAACTCCCAAATCCCGTAACTTGTTTATCCTCCTAAACAGAACAGGAATTTGAATGAATTTTGATCAAATACCCCAATATTCCTACAATATGCCATTCCAGAGACAATGACCGATGACCAATGGCCTTCCGCGAAGGCCAATCGGTTGACTTCCAAATATTTTCCAAAAGTGTCAGTCTTCGCAGACAAACACGCCTTCGAACCTTCCATAATTATCCGAGTTAATCTGCGCGAGACGATTGGAGACTAGTATTCGAATTACGAAATGCTATTATACTACATGAATATGTTGAGCAGTAATGGGTATTTCTGAATTTGTAAACAAATGAGAAATTGTGTAATAATTTAAGTTAATATTTCAAATGTTTTTTATATGTAAATGTTGAATCGTCCACTCCAATTTCAATTTTCAGTAGCAATTAGAAAATATTTTTGTTCCTAGAAAAATTAGTCTCAAATGAAGGCATTTAGATATGTAATGTAGATCATTTAAGGGTTTCCCAAGTAAGGTGTTATTTTAACATGTTTAAAGGCACCATTTATAATAATCTAAGTATAAACAAAGGGCATCATATTTCAATTAAATCATATTTCAGTGATCGAAAAATATATTTAAATCTATTTTCATCTGCGAATGATACGATTTTCTACAAGACAGTTGGATTGTCATTAAAATAATTGACACTAGCATTTTGTGTTCTCTGCATCAGTAAAAAGTGTAACGTTTGTATTTAAAAAATGAAGTATTTATTATTAATTATTTTTACCTTTTTCAAGTGAGCTTTAGGACATGTACTCTAGATATTTTAGTTCCCGAGTAAAGACATAAAGTAATTTCTTGCTTGCTTGGGCTTTTGGGGGGTGACAGTAACATCGGGGTAACGAAGTGCTTAAGCCCGTAGGCAACGTGCTCATGAGCATCCGAGCGGCCCATCTCACGAAGGATTTGCCAACATAACGGATGCGGCCAATATTCAGCCCACAATTGATTCGCCTATAGCCTCGGCCAATATTTGGCTCACGATCGATTAGCCGACTGTCGGTTCAGCTAGCTTCAGCCACCACCCGGGTAAGAAAAATCTACCGGGCCAATGCCGGGCCGCCACTGGCAGCCAGAGTGCCGGATGTTGGGTGCCATTTCCCAACCCGTACTGGCCGAC
>JAPYZM010003849.1:0-13643 GCA_030522845.1 Psyttalia concolor
AAAAATGCATTTTCAAAACTTGAATTTGAAATTAAAAATGAAAATTTCTGCTGAAAATCGTATACATTTTTCAATTTTGGATTCGTTCAATGGCTCAAGAACCCCCCTCCTCCCCCCCCCCTCCCACTAACCCCCAATCCCCAAAGTCCCAATATTGTAAGGTATCAGTTGGAAATATATACGAAATTTTCCCATTAAAAACTTAAAAACTACAATAAAAAATTGAAATAAAATTTTTTCATGATTTTTCCTGAAACGAAATACATAGGAAATACAAGATCAAAATTTGTCGCCCCGGTTATCGTAATCGTGCTGCCAAATCCCAATATTGTAAGGTATAAGTTGAAAATAGTCGAAATTTTCACAATTTTCACATTCAAAAATCGAAAACTACAATAAAAAATTTTAATAGAATTTTTTCGTCATTTTTCCCGAATTCCTGGGAAAAAATACATCGGAAATACATGATCAAAATTTGTCGCCCCGGTTATCGTAATCGTGCCCATCTGTGCAGTGGGCCGACATATTGCCGTTTATCTGTTTCACCATGGAAAATTTTGTGCGTACAATAACTCAAGCAAAAAATGTCGATAGCGACTTGAAGTTCTTGAAGTTGGTATGCTTGTAACTTTTGTGACATAGACGGATGGGATTGTAGATGGGCAAAATCGACCGGGCCGTTCGCAACATATTTAATTTTTAGTAAATATCTATTTTGCCAGATACAGTAAAAACTCCTTAAGAGATGACTCGCTAACGTATGAACGTCCCGTCGCATGAGGAGAATCGTTCCCCCACTCTAACATTTTTTTCCCAACGTATTCTCTGTCTAATATCTCCCGCTCTCATTCGCTCTCGTCCTTGGTTACCATTACCGCACGACCCGGAGCCGTTCATTGGTTCGTCCCCCCACCATCCCAGATACATTCATCTCTTTCCATTCTTGACGCCCTCACTCTCTCAGAGTCGGAGAGAGGGAAACTCGATAAAGTATTTTCCAAGAACCCAGACCCCGCTACCGTATCTCTTAAGGAGTTCTTACTGTATCTCCTTTACTACTCGATGCATTTATTTATGTATTTACATTGTTTTCAAAATATTCGTCTCGATGCCAGCTATCTGGATCAATCAAAAACGACATGCCGTTACCTACAGTGTTTCGAGATATTCCCGTTTTTCTGTTTTTTTTTGTTCTCACCCTAACGGAACTGTTAGAGAATTCGTTGAGAGTAGAATAACAGTTACTTTGTTTCCCCGATTAGAGAGAAAATTGAAAGTTGAGTTGAGAGTTCACATTACAGGATATATCTCGTTCAATTCTCAGCTTTTTTAGAGACCTGAAAGTTGGAGTCCATCTGGTATACAGGGTCTCTCACGCAACTTTCAACTTTTTTAGAGAGTTGAAAATTGGCGTCCAGGTGACATAGGGGGGCTTTGGCGCAACTTTTAACTTTTTTAGATGGTTGAAAGTTACGTAAAAGTGTCCCTTATGCCACCTAAAACCCAGCAATCAACTATCTAAAAAAATTAAAAGTGACGTGAGAGTCCCGTTATACCACCTGAAACCCGTTTTTGAACTTAAAAAAAATAAAAGTTAAAGTCTAGAAAAGTTAAAAGTTGCGTGAGAGTTCCCATTTACCATTTCGATTCCAACTTTCAACTCTCTAAAAAAGTTGAGAATCCGACGAGATATATCCTGTAACGTGTACTCTCAACTCAATTTTCAATTTTCTCTCTAATCCTGGAAACAATTAGAGAGTTCAGTTTTCAACTTATTCCACCAGGGCACTCTTGTACAGCTCATAACTTGTGATAAATAAGCGACATTATCTCGAAATTTGGTATGTATATCTTACAAGATACCAAGAATCTGAACTCCAAATGCTCTCTAGCGATATACTAATGGGGGTGATATTTTTTATTATCTTTTGTGGAACTCAATTTCCTTAGGATGCTGAATAATTGCTTTTTCACATCCTAGAAGGTATTACAGGGTACTACATCATTCAATGTGGTATAATTTATTGAAATTGTTGAAAGAATCCATCGATCACAGAGGTTTTTTTTATCGAATATGTCTGTCACCATATGGACACCTGATTTTACTGGCAGGTGTAATTTTAGTGGTTTGTGAAGGAGAGCATGGTTTTTCTCCATCAAGATAAAAGTGTACATCGGACTATAATTTGATTCAATAGTTGATACAAATTCGAAGTGCTATTCCCTATGAAAGAAGAAATGTGCCACTATATGGTCTAGAATGGAGATGATTTTTGTGAATTTGAGTGGGATGTGACTTCATTTGGGCAAATTGAGCGGTTTTGAAAACTAAACATGTATTCGAAAGAGGTAGTTGAATTGGAGTGAGAAATGTTGTTCATGGCAGTTAAAAATAAAGCAAAATTGAGAATGCATTTTAACATGTATGAAGGACGACTCAAAGATGATGAACAATCGTGATTGCGACAGGAACAATCAACAATACAACAATAGCAACACTTATCCGCAGCTATACCTCCTAATAGCAAATAAAATTGAAAATTAAGATTGTCATTGGAGTCGTGTAGGCTATGGTCGGCGTCGCACGCACGATTGGTATGGTGTGAGTGTGATGCAGTTCGGGATAATGTTTAGCAACAGATTCGAGAAATGTTTTGAACCTGTTGCTTAAGCAGACAGAAAGCATTTACACAAAAAGAACAAGCGTTGTACCCAAACGTGGGGGATACTTAATATTATTCTGGTTCTAGGCTTAAAGAGATAAATCCCACCAATAATGTATCGATTTCTAAATTACGTAGTTTATGTTCAGATTGTATTCACCGTCATCTCGCTGATTACAAAGAGTTTACGACTTCTGTACGCCTCGGAGTCCGGTTCAGGTCTGATCCATGTAGGCTTGACCGTTTCCTAAATAATACATTGGTTGTTTATATTTTATGGCTTGGTCAGCATAATCCAGATATGCTGGCAAGTGTCACGCTGACAATGCTGTATGTTCACATATTAAACAATAATGTAATTACCCAAATTAGGGCCGTAACACAAGGACATCAAGAGAATTAATGACATGTATTTGTTGAGACAAGTAATAGGCAGAAAGTGTTTTGTGGCTCTCGCGTTTAATAAATCATTGGATTTTATCGATAAAACTTAGTATTTTTTGTGGTTATACGAATGTATGCAAAAATTATTTCATATTATAATTGAACTCAAAAAGACGAAAAAGGATATAAAAAAAAGGAAAATAATATTGAGGCCCGGATGGAGGTTTCTTCCCCCCCCCCCCCCCCCCCCCCCCCCCCCCCCCCCCCCACCCCCCCCCCCCCCCCCCCACCCCCTTCCCCTCGCCCATACTCTCAGCCATCTAAGATGGCGGACTGAGAGCAGCATACAGAGTCACTTTTTAGATTGTACCATTCAGTAAAAAAAAGGCGTAAAATAAAAAAAAGGGCTTCGGACCACCCTCACCAATTTTATTTCTGATTTTTCAAGTACATTTTTGGGGCACATTTCTGAAAACTCGCGACAAAAAAAGTAATTTACGCAACCGGATGTACGTCCAGATAGTCTTTTCTAGAGAGACAAACTCAGGCACTTTCGCCATGTTTACCGAGGTGGTGCTGAGGTTAACTGTCTCTTGACACACGGGCATAACAGCTGATCGCCAGCTCGTTCTAGCAGTTTTATATCGCGAGTTTTCAGAAATGTGCCCAAAAAATATACTTAAAAAATCAGAAATAAAATTGATGAGGGTGGTAAGAAGCCCTTTTCTTTATTTTGTGCCTTTTTTTCCTGAATGATACATTCTAAAAAGTGACTCTGTATGCAGACTCCCTTTTTGTCCTAGAATAGTTCGTATCGAAAATGGGCTCAATTCAATTATTCGTTTGGGAGATATTTAAGGTTTTATCCGAATCTAATTTCTTGAACATCTAAAACTATTCAACCGATTGACATTTTTCTTTTTATAAAATAGTCGTCTTGATGTCAGCCATAACAAACAATGAAAATATATATACCGATCCATTGAAAGTTTTTGAGATATTTGATTTTTGTCTGTTTTTTGCCAAAAATGCTTGTGACCGTTGTCATCATCGCAAAAATCGATACATCAACTTGACATTTGGCATGCAGTCTCCCCCTATCACGAGGGTGGTTGGTATTGAAGATGGGCTCAACTACTTCATTTTCAAATGACTAACTGGAAGCCCGCTCTGGCAATTACGGCAAGGTACATTAAAAAGAATTCGTATGTCTCTGCGAGAAGGAAAATTTTAATCAAAATGGGAAGGCATAGGATAAAAACTGGAGGAGAAAGCATAGTGTATCAATTTCATTCGGAAGCACACTATCATTAATTGATGGCAAAGAAAGGCGAAAAAAAGGTCACTGTCACATACTCGCTGCCATATTACTACGGTGCCATGCTTGTTTTTCTTTTTTTTTGTGTACGAGACAAAAAAAATGAGCTCAACCGTCCCAGCAAGTGCTGGAAGCCACACAACTGACACCGAAACTACCGAACAAACCATCGAAACGAACATGATCGACAATTCAAAGGAACCTGCAACATCACTCC
The DNA here is from genome assembly GCA_030522845.1 of Psyttalia concolor. Taxonomy (NCBI): domain Eukaryota; kingdom Metazoa; phylum Arthropoda; class Insecta; order Hymenoptera; family Braconidae; genus Psyttalia; species Psyttalia concolor. The sequence continues at coordinate 4,583 of JAPYZM010003849.1, forward strand.
CAATTTCGTCATATGCTCGAGCACTAACCCAAGTGAATCAAGCTCAAAACCATGAAATCATCGTCGACGCTGTACCAGAAGTCTCTCAAGATGAATATGTCTACTGTATAGGAAGATTCACCGGACTGACAAACTTCAAAACAATCACTAACATCACTAACATCAGGTAAGCGAATTATAATATTGGTATAATCCGAAGAATGGGTACACGAATTGACACCCAAGGACACTGTCTTATTGATCGAAAACGTTGTATCCAATATCAGACCGCTTGTTGCCAAGAAAAAACCTGTGGTATTCTCCGATGTCTGTCATTCTCCTCCCAATTCTGACATTGAAAACAAACTTACAGAATTGAATATAAAGCCATCAACTCACAACACAACACTTAACGCTGGTATAAGAGAGCTGCCTACGCGCACGTACCGAGTCGTCGCCGCCAAGTCTTTATGGAACATGACGACGCAATGCAACTGCCTGAAGTTATGAGATTTAATTACCGGAATTTCTATTATTTTGTGTGCACCTCCCATGGGAACCCAGCCTGTTTTAGTTGCAAAAAGAGTGGACATTTCTCCAAGAACTGCCCGGAAAAAAATGCAATCAAAGAAACTACTAGAAAACCGAGTGCCCCATGAATATAATTAAATATATCAAATTTCTTACCTACGAAAGGTATTTCCAATCAGAATCTCTTGGGGAGGAAATAAGAATAGTCAGGAAAGGAGTCCCACAAGGAGGAGTTCTCTCACCTTTAATCTATACGCTGTATAACAGGTCAATCACGAAAAATATGGCTGAAAAGGTCAAAGTTTCACTGTTCGCAGATGACAGCACTTGTCACTCTATAAACTCTAGAATTTACAGTAGAATTGATTCCGACCAATGTGAGAAACTGAGGACTAGATCTAGCTTCGGAAAAAACAATACTAGTGAGATTCAGCAAGAAAGGGTCAGACCCTGCTAGAACAAAGATAAAGGTAGGCGGCTATGAAATTACATGCAGCCCCTCTGTTCGATTCCGGGATATCTATTTTGACCAAAACCTCAGTTTCAAAAAGCACATTGGTAAAATCCAGTAGAAGTGTTTAAAGTCTCTCAACGTTATTAAATATCTAAGGTGACATAGTGGAGAGCCGACCCTGAAACAGACATTACTCTATATAGAAGTTATGTACGGTCAGTAATAGACAACGGCATCTTCATCTACTACACTAATAAAAAATCTATTGACGCTAAATCAGACTAAATTAACACTAAATATGCAAAGCTCCAAAATAACAACAACCGTAACAGTTCTATACCATTTTTCTGGATGCCAGCTCATAGAGGAATTGAGGGGAATGAATATGTCGACAAATTAGCAAAAAAAAAACTTCGCAATATAACGACAGCGATTACTCGGTCGCATACACAGATCTCATGGCCAAGTATAGAAGCAATGAAAAACAGAGTACAATTAGGGAAACTAGATACCAGGCAGAAGTCCAAAGTATAGGACTAGACTTTGTCAATCAATTCGACAGGGCGCCTTTCAAGCCGTGGTTGGAGGGAACCAAACATCCAAGAGGCGTTATAACATGGGTCAATCGAGTAAGAGCCAACCGTCATTACTTGGAAGCCCCTCTAATGCGGCTTAACACAATTGATGGTCAATGCCCATGCGGATTTGAAAGTCAGGATATTCACCATATTTTGTGGCACTGTCCTACCCTGAGTAATGAAAGAACAGCACTTTCTAAAGAGGTAGAACAATGTAAAATACCAATAACAAAGTCAATTCCTCCCTTAACGAAAACAACAAAATTGACAATTCTGAAGGCGCTTCACAAATTCTTTGTGAAACAGCAAACTAAACGTCTACAGGGGGGCGGGCGGGGGGGGGGGCAGAAAAAATGATCATGAATGATTGTAAAGACACCAATGTAAATGACTAGATTAAGTGTGGTAAACCTTACTGACAGTGTAAATAAACCCTGTACATTTAAGCACTTTGAAAAATTATCATTTAAAAAAAAATAGTGAAAGAAATGCACTTTTTTTATTGGTAAATGAATATAGTGAAGATGGAATGGCAATTTTTTTTCTTTGATGCAAATATCAAGAGGTGGGAATTTACCATTCATTTGTTATGAATTTTATATAACAATCAAATAATTATAGTAATTTTGGGCTGACTTCTTCCGCCATTTAGTCTTCTATTTGTCATATTTATATGGAAGAAGTAACATAAATTAATATACTTATATTTGCTATGGTGGTGGGACGGTGTTTCTCCTGAATCTATTTTAATTTACTTTTTTAATATTATTTTCATAAATTTCATATCTAATTGGTAATTTTGTGGTGAATTTGTCGTTTGTACCAGTTTGGTGGCACAAATCACAAATCACCAAGCACTTAGCAGTGAATATTGAGGCCCTACAATTAATGCTGAGTTTTTTTGTCAAACCAGGCTCAAGAGAGGAGCAAAACGATCCAACAGACATACCAATGACCGTCTTGCTACCGTCCGCATAAATTTTAACTGAGTTTTGATTTCGGGGGTGTATCGGTTCATCCTGGTTATCCGTGGAATCGTCTTCCTTTGAAGTCGTTGATATTACAGTGTTCCAGTCATAGAAATACCCGCTGAGACGATTTTCCACATTTATTCCGTGTATTAGAGGAACAATTTCGCGAATATATTTGATAATCAAGCATTTGCCATTACTTGGAAGCGAGTCTTCCTCGATGAATTTTCTGAGGGTAGATGAGACTTGTGAAGATTCGTTCGAGAATGCTTTAGTAAGGAAAGTCTTGCAGAGAAGAATGCAACGTTTCTCAATATACAGAAGTTTGTTCTCCGTTATGAGGACATTTATGGGGGTAGTGATCCTATACCCCAGACGTAATATGTGTTTCGTACGTCAGAGTTTTCACGCATTTCAACATACGTTGAGGGCATCCAATGCCGGCTAGTTGATCTAGAAGAATCCGAGAATCTACGTTATCAGAGGCTGATATGACGAGGAAGAACGCTGCCTAAGTATCTTCCTCTTTATCAAACCCCGTCTCACCATTCAGGGGAACGTTGTTGAGTTTGTCATGAGACGACCTTCCTTTGTGGAAGCCACTCTGTGAGTCCGGGAGCAGATAATGGAATTCCACCCACCACTGGAGCCTGTTGTTAACCACAGTCTCCAGTAACTTGCAAAGGCAAGAAGTAACGGCAATCGACCTGACCCTATTTTGCCACTGGCTTTTGGGCTAAAGTGAAGGTATTGGTTGAGCCAGTCTGGAGGGAAAGAGGAGCCAGAACACATCTCGTTGAAAATATTCAGTAGTGAAGGTTTGTACTTATGGGAAATATTCCTGACACGCTGATAATCCAGGCCATCCATACCCGGGGAGGACTTGGTACTACGAGAGTTTAAAGCTAGATTAAACTCAGCATAATTAAATGTGTGGGACATCAGGGAAGACTCACTGAATCAACCGACATCTGCACTTGTTCGTCCACCTGGGCATTCTCAATCTTGTTAAGATTGCCGGCATTCACCGAACTATTTTCGATGATTTTACGGATTTTCTAAGCATAGGAACCATTTTTGCGAATAGTACCCTCCGCGAATGAGCAAAAAGATGATTACTTTTTCTATTAAATAACTTACTTGCGTCAGCGATAGCCTCCCTGCGTATCTTCCAATTCGAAAGGTTCCATGTGGAGCACCACTTGTTGAATGAATCTATACGCTTTCTACGAGCCAATTCACATTCATTGTCTCACCAGTATGCCGGATCGCGATGGACGGAGGGACTAACGCGAGTTTTGGGGAGTGAATGTGATTTAATGGATTTTGATATATGATTTATGAAATGTTCATATTTTTCTACGGGTTTCAAATTATACTGAAGTCAGCATAACTTTTAATATGAAATACTACCCCCACCATCTCCATTTTGCGTATGGAAGCGTTACCCCCTCTCCTTCGTTTGATGTTAAAAGTTATGCTGACTGAACCATATCATAGGTTATGGAACAGAAGGCAGAAGTGAAAGACTCGTCCAAATAAATTTTGAGAGAGCGTAATTTGTTCGAATCAATGGAAGGCTGAACGGCTGTTTAATATAAATTATTTTTTCTGTCGCGATCTGAGTGAGCACCGGAAAATGGTCCGAGATGCCAGGAGGGATTCTTTATTGCAGGTATTAACTTCTTTTTTGAGGAGGATTGCGTTTTCAAAGGGGTATTCCTGTGAGGATTTTACTGCGGAGACGTACGAGTGTTTGTGAGATACTTGGGAGTTCATAGCTGGGGACGATTCCATTGTTTCACTCATAATTAGTAGGTCCAGTAACTTCGCGCCTACTACCTAATAACATTTCTTATTCCTCTTCGAGAGGAAGGAAAACTCCTCAAACGTCTTTTACTACTACATTTTTACTTATATATTGCAAGCTATTAGCAGTACTTCAGACACGTGTTCGTACACAACCGTACGGAGCGAACAAAAACGCGACCACTCGTCACGGGCTCAAGTAAGATTCCAATGATAAATTTTTGTCGGAAATTTATACCAAACTACAAATTTATGAACAAACAAGAAAAATGATAATAAAAACCAAAATAAATGAAGTAATCATTTCAGGCCACGATGGAAAAGGTGTTTATCTTAACTATAGAAAATAATCTCGATGCCATCAACTCGGATGCAAATAATCCACACAATAAATAAATAGTTCGTATCCTCAAAATCTAAACATTACAATACCTAACAATTCTATCCACTTGTCAATACCGAAAGGAAAAATCTAAAACGTATTATGTCAAATACTTACTTATAACACCCTTTTTTCATATATACTATAAGCAATGATATAAGAAACTTTTATTTATTTATCTTTCTTTTTCATTTTATTTTTTGGGGCAATATTACTTATTCATTAAAAATTATTATCGAAAACTAAAAAAAATACGTGGGGTACAATCCCAAAGTAAGACGGTCATCACACCGCAGGAATAATAAAGAAAAGAGGTAAAGAGGAGAAGGCAGGCAAGCGACTGAGGCGCCTACAAAACCGTAATAGTAGTAGAAGTTGAAAATAGAGAGTTCCTAGATCGTGTGGGGAAGGGAGAAGAAGAGGCGAAGAAAAGAGTAGAAAAAAATATTATCGGATCAGGATAAACAAAAAAGACTGGTAAGAATAGAAAAATCCAAATATTGTGATTATTATGGAGAAATAAGAGAACACAGGAATGAGCGAGTACTGGGTCGACAAGAAGCTAAGTATGGAGCACAAGGTGACATGAGCAAGATGGAGATGTGGAAACGCTCTAAGAGGAGGAAAGAAAGGTTTTGATAATGGACAGTGCAGACCATGTGGGAAAGAGAAAGAGGTCCGAGACCATGCAATTAAGTGTTGAGAAGTAATGACAAGAGTAGGGCCAGAGGACGCATGGTGGTGGAAGAATTGGAGAAGAAGAAGCGGATGGAGAGGCTGGAGAAAGAGTTTAGGAGAGAAACTCGGGGATTGTCCAACAAAGAAAAACTGTGATAGAATGGGGAGAATCGAGAAAATACTAAGAGAAGGCAAAAGAGGAAAGAGAGGTGAAGGAGTTAAAGAACCAAAGAGATACGGAGGAAGAAGGAGGCTGTGGGCAGGAACGAGACATTGAAATAGAAGATAAGGGAAGAGATAAGAGGGAGTAGTGGTAACAGTAAGAGGAAAAGAGGGAAGAAGGGTTGAGTAGAAAAGTGAAATAGTGACAGTGAAAGTAAAAATTGATCAAAGCCAATCATCTCGAGGTTTTTCAACTGTTTTTGCCTCGATTTCCTACAATTCTCCAATTACACTGTTTTTCCGCGTTTTTTCGTGAGGGATTACACGTACAAGAAAATATGAAATATTATAATTTTGAAACGAAACGAACCTCCATAATCTCCTGTTAAGTGTAATATGCGTCAAATGTTGATAACAATATAATTATCAAAGTATAATCACCGCCTCAACTCCGTAGACATTTTGGTCGATGTGGACAATATGGCGGTCAAATCCACGTATGAAAGAAAACACATTATTATTTCTACACGCACAGTATATACTTGACACCTAATTGTCGCCCAATACGAGATTATGGCGGATCGTTTCATGCAAAAATGATATTTTTCTAAGCTGTTTCGTGTCATTCACCAAGAAAAAATACAAAAAAAAAGTAAAATTTGGGGAATCTAGGGATACGATTTTTTTAATGTCGGGAAGAATGGCCTTATCATTTCCGACGGAATACGTGTCATTGGCTTTTCTGATAAAAGGATTAAGTATTACGGAGATTTCGTCGCCATTTTTTACCGGTGACGTATATAATTCTATTATAGGGGAATGCAATTGAAAATGTGTTCTTATTTTTATTCGATTAAATGGATCCTGCGAGCAGCGAATAGCAAGGAGAGAGCCAGAAAATAGAATGGAATAAAATTTATTTCCTTTGATGAAAAAATGTTTTTTCTTGGTTTAACATCCACACCAGCCTTATCAAAACAAAACGCCCAACGAAAACGAAAGTATACGCCTTCATCGTATACTTTTCTTAAAAATATTCAACATAACATAGTAGCTAAACACCTCAAATAGATCAACAGATCTTGCTGGAAACCAACGCGAGCATTTATACCGTTTTGAAGATCACCCACGAGCAATTAAAGAACTTTTCGCGAATGTCAGCATGTTGTGATCATGCTGGAAAAATTCGTCTCCGCTGCCCCGTGTATTCGCTGGTCCAGTTCCTTCTGTAATCTTACCAGTCCTTCCGGACAGTCTTCCTCTAGTGTAAACAATGTTCTTCTTTACCGACCATAGTGCTTCCCTTCCTGTTGAGCTCCCACCGTTGGACACCCGGCTATCTCAGCCTTTCACCGTTCTTACGACGACCTCCTCGCCCAATTTCTCTGATGCCCCCTTGCACTATCGCGCCTTTATAGATTTTTCTGATTCCTTTTTTGATTTGAATTGCCCGTAGCCTTCTATTTTTCTCCACAGCCTCCCCGTGTTTAGGTTTCCCGAACTAGCTTTTGTCTCTTGGTCGTGCCCTCTAATTCTTCCAGTCTTTTCCCTCCTTATCTCCTCAACGCTCCAGCCTATCGCAGCGGCCCGCTCTCATTGTAACATGTTCTGTCTTGGGGTTTCGCCGTTTATTTTAACCTTATTCTTCAAGTTGCCTCATTATTCTCTTCTGTCGTATGGTTTTCGTTGTTTTTCCATAAAATTCATTTTCTATAATGACAAGTACCTTCACTCGCCTCCTCCAGTCCACTGTTTATTCATTATTTTCCTTCCTTTACCACCAAAAATACGAAAGAACTTGCTTAATTCGGCCCAAGCCATCATACCGTCGCCATTTCCATGAAGCGGCCGAGCAGGAAAATATATCATTCCCTATTGTGGTCCCTCTTTTATATGAAAAATAGTACTCGGTAAGTTATTGTGACTTTTTTTAAGCTGGAAGTTGTGAGGGAGTTCAAATACTTAGGCTTCTGGTTTACCTCTCGAGAAACCTTCCATACCCATGGAAAAAAATTGGCTACTAAAGCCACGCTGGCTACTAACTGCGCCTGGGGAACACAGACGACTCTACGTGCTGGATGTTTTGGGAAGGCCGTCCAGTATCGAAGTCGAGGCTCTAATGAGGGAGAGATACCTAGTAGATATCCTGGGAATGCATTCCAGAGTTGGCTAAACAAAGCGTTGAGGGAAGAGATCAGAGGCATTATCAATCAGAACCCCACTAGGTTGGGTAAGCTGATGAAGGATACCTTGGAAGGAGCGGGGGATGGTATCACCCCGAGACTCACCTAGAACCACTGGAACAGAAAGGAGATAGTTAGCCACCTGAAAAATAATCTGAAAACTCATGTGGAGGAAGAGATTGTAGATAGCACCAATATTATATATATATTAAAAGATGAGCCACTAATCAACGATAGTGGATTTATGGGCATAATCGATTATTTTCATTCGATTATCATCATGGCGGCACACATGAATAGTGATCAACACCACCAATAAGATATCAGCTGGAAAAAAGTTATTATTAAATAAACAAACTAACTAAATCGGTTGTAGTTTCATTGCAGGTCATTGTAGTGGAATTTTTAACCTTTAAGAGTAAATATTTTTATTCATAATAATATAAATTATTTTTTCGGTGATGGGTGACGTGGTAACGTGGGTTACGTGGGTTCAGTGGTCACGTTAAAACATGGTTTTTCAAAATTTGGGTTGCATTTAGTTGATAGAGAGCCGGTTGGAATCCATTAATCCAGTTATAGTAATAAATTGAAATCCTACAGAATTCTATTGGATATATCAAAGGGAAACGTTAATAAATACTCGATTTCTGTTAATTGTCTCACATATATTTTTTTTGGTTAATTTTATTGTTAATTAGTTTAATTTTCTGCAGTACAGAATCGGAGTGAAAAATTATAACATTCAAAATGCACGTAAAAGAAAGAGAATTAATTTTCTATTCAATAATCGAATTCAAACTTAAATGGCATTTTATTGACCTGAGAGTATAACTTCCGTTCAAGTAGTTATCGATCCTCGTATGAAGTAATCGGACTAAAATTATGTCTTGACACAATTAATTGTACCAATAAAAAGTCAAAAAAACGTACCAAATAGAGATGAGCGAGAACACATTATGCACCACGTGACCCATGGACTCACAGACTGTAGCAAAATATAATTCATCAAGATACGCGACAGCGTATCGAGCCAAGTTGACATTTTACCGGGGTGACGTCGCAGGCCGATGCTGTCGCGTATAAGATACACGACACAACTACTCTCCGAATGGGTTTTATTTTTGTTCTCATAACACGACAATTTTTAGCGGAATCCGTCCGTAGTTAGATAAGTTACATTATTACATTATATAAGTTGACTATGAGCTTTATGAAGATATTTTTTGCAATATCTGCCCAAAAAGTTCACTTTTCGGTACCGGTTTTCGTGCGTAAAGTGGTACTTTTCCGCACAGTGTGCGTAAAAGTCAGAAATCGTGCGTAAAGTGAAA
>JAPYZM010003850.1:0-12539 GCA_030522845.1 Psyttalia concolor
CAGTTATTTTTTAACTTATAGTTCTTTATTTTCTCACTTTTTTTAGGCATCGAATAGTGAATTTTTTTAGGCATGAAATAGTAAAACAAAATGTCAACTTGGCGCGATTTTTTCACAAAATTTTTTGTGATTTTTTCAGCAGATCATATATAAATTTATGAAGATACGCTACCCCGAGAGTCTTTGCGTCGGGTAGTAGGTCACCTCTCCATGGCTGCAATTCAGCCAGACATCCACCTGTGGTCCCGTAAGTCCCGTTGGCAGAGTTGTTCTACTTCAGCTGCAATAATAATATAATAATTTAATTATTATAGCTGCCAACGCCTCAAGCTATTCCGCCTTTCTTCAGACGTCAACTCCTCGGGAGTCAACATTTCGAATCTTCTGTGCTTATACAAGACTTTCCGTTCCTCAGCCAGTACCTCAATCGGCAATATTCGTGCAATGAGAAACTGTCCGGTATGTACTTGTAACTCTGAGGGCGCTGAGTCAGTACACTGGCTCAATCTGACGTCGCAATCCCTGCAGCTGGAATACATCTCCTCAAATGAGAATAGCATATGTAAACAGAAGTTATCACTGCCCAGTATTGGGCATGAGGCATTACTTGAAGTTGAGTTCTGTATCTATCATCAATACCGGGTATCGAATAAATGGCTGGGAAGTATTTTCGCCAGACCCAACTCGTAGCGTGATCGCCTGCTAGGGATCAATTCGGTTTCTGTCGTCTGCTCCGCAAGGTTCAGGCTTACTGAATCTATCCATTTACGGATGCTTGCAAACGTTGTATAGGACACAGTTTATTTGCTCCAGACGTTTGCACAAGAATAACTATGGCCACATCGTCTGCAAGTGCAGCGACCATCGTCTCTTCTGGCAGTTTCAGCTTCAGTAACCCATCGTACATGAAGTTTCATTGTAGAGAACACAGCACCGAGCCTTGAGGCCCTCACCCTGTAACTTCATACTGTTTGGGGCCACTTGGGGTCATACTTGAGGACCCTTCCAGGGAAACGGCCGCAAACAATTCTCTGCAAGTATCCTGGTACCTTTGAATCTACAAGAAGCTTCATAACGCAGTTCCATCTGGCTAAATTTAAAGTATTCTTGATATCCAGTGTTACTACTAAGCAGTACTCTTTCATGCTATTTAGCCTTCTTGTCCCTGCAATCGCTTCCCTAGCAATACCGATGACAAGGTTGATGGCATGTAGAGTTGATCGACTTTTCCGAAAACCATATTGATTTCCGGCAAGTAAAGGGTTAAACCGCGGCTTCCGTTCTTTGGTAGACGTACCCCTCGAGAATCTTACACAGCAGTATCGAGCATGCCGAGGGGACGAATGGTGAAATATCGTCTGGTGGTTTGTTCTCTTTTGGGGGCAGTATTAGGCTTTGCTGCTTCCACGTGGCTGGGAACGTACCCTCTCTCAGACATTGGTTATACACTTCGAAGAACAGCTCCTGCATTGCATGGATGGCTGACTTCAGTGGGATGTTTGGGATTCCATCTAGACCAGAAACTTTGGTGTTAAAACCCACTGGGTGGTGGTAACAACCCACTCTATTGCATGCTTCTATCAGTTCTTTCTTGGTGATTCATGGAGCCAGCATCCTGATTCGGATCACGATCGATGGGCCTCCACCAGGTGAATATCGGAATAGGTTGGGAGCTCATGGCCTCCAACCACTCCCTGAGGTTTAAAAACAAGGGATCAATTTTCAAATTCTTCGAGTGAGGCTCCCGTGCATGATGCGATCGCAGCCAATGTTTCTATGATCGATAGGTCTCCACTTGGTTAACACCTGAACACCATGGGAGTAAAATCTCCATACACTTTTTTGGGTGTTTTGTTGCTGTCGGGAAGTTATATATATGGCGTAAATGTTAAGAAAGATCCCCCCGCCTTTGATTTTCCTGAAATTTTGGGGAGATAAAACAAAATCAAATATGAAATACAAAATTGGCCATGAAGCTGTCCCGACATCATCGTGAGAACCAATATGGAATATGACCTCAATTGGTCAATTAGTTTCGAAGATATTCAACTTTGTATATAAATATAATTTCTTGAATATCCCAGTTGCAAGTCAACCAATATCGAAAATTTGTGTATACTGGGCTTATTTTTTTTTTAAATATGCGTTTCAACATCTACCATTCGAATCCGTTGATATACCTAAGCCCCCCCCCCCCCCCCCCCCCCCCCCCCCCCCCCCCCCCCCCCCCCCCCCCCCCCAGTGTTTCAATTTTAACTTCAAATTTTTATACTTCGAATTATAACTGGAACGAAAAAATTGATTGTGGCATAATGGCTTTAGAATTTAAATAAATGGAATTTATATGCGCTCATTTTGAAGCTTTTTTAATTACCTTCAAATGTGTGGAAACGAAAAACCAATTCCTAATGTTTAAATTCCATTATTTCACATTTCAAAAAATCAAGTTCAAAAAGTGATAATTTTTAAAAATTCATAAGTGAAAGGGAAAACATCTAATCGCTTTAAAAATCCTATAAAACGTTGGTCTTATATACTACTTCTCAGGAAAAAAACGCCAAGATAAGCCGAAACATGATGTTTTTTCATGTCGTTTTTGACCTGGAATTGCTCATATATTAATCGAAAAGTTAGTAGCAATTGAGGATAACCATCAGCTCCGAGCTTGGTTTCTAGGGCAGCCGATAAAATTGAATGGTTAAATATTTTCATTTTTTGTTGTAGCCGAATACTGATTTTTTGGCTGCCAACGATGATTCTCTATTCCCAAGGCAAATTGGAATTAAAGAGGCAACGTTACTATTGGTTAAAGAGAAAATCGGACGGTATTCTCTCCTCCGAGTAAGTATTTCCTTAGTGGACCTGTTGCTATCATAAATATTTCCAGAAATTGTTTCAACTAAAGGCGCAAAAAATTTGTGCAATATTAAACGGCGAAACAGTAATTAGAGAAAATATGAATAATATTGAATATGAATTTTTTCATTACGATTTTCAATAAGGTTGTTTTCAATCACATAATTAATTTTCAATGCTTCAGGAGCCATTGTATCTCGATAAATGCATCGTATGCTGTGAAACAGATATCGAAGACTACTTCGAAATTCAAGAGTTGGCTTCAAAGGAGACATTTATCTTCAAAGTAAGTACAATATGCTCGAAAAAAATTAGTTATTAAAAGACTGGGAATTAGAAGAGAACAGTAGTAAAGCAAAAATGGGAAAACATTTCAGGCAGAGGATGGTGATCGAACCAAAAGATGGTGCAAGACCCTTCAGGCCCACGCGCAGTCCCTGGGCGCTTGGCGGAGACGACGGGGAGCACTTCCCAATATAATGATATGTGGTGTCGCCAGAAGTTGAAAGAAACTCTTGCTCTGAGGGTTTCTCAACCAAATAACGTTCTCCGAAACTCCTCAGCGGAAAATCAGGGAAAAAATGAGCGAAAAGGAAACAAAAACAGAAAATACAAACATCTACAAATCGTGAATACATAAACTCCGAGGGAATAGGTGTGGAATTATAGTGCGCTACAAAAACTGACATTTCCTACGTGACTGTAAGACATCGCGAAATACCATATAATGGTTGCATATAAATGGTTTTTCAACTGCCCACTTGCTGAACAACAGTTATCGACGAGTTTTATAATGACTAAGGCATCCTTAATTACGCTAGGTTAAGAGCTTATTTAAAATTAAACAAGCATACAGAATACTTGAAAATACTAAAAAATTGTGTAGCTGTGATATCGGTTGGTCTTATTGGGTTTTATTTTTAATATTAGGTTCAATCGAAAGAAGTAATTAATTTACGGACTCAAACTTCGTCTTCAAAGGCGAAACACAAAAGGTAATGCTCTCTAAAAACTGGGATAAATGGTCGACAATGTTAAAAAAATTTGAAATTTTGACATCACATTTCTCATAGGGAATTCTTTTCAGTAGGTCTTAATTGTCTGCAATATTTCACATACACAAATTGCGAATTTTTCAAGCTTAAAGAACTATTTGGATATTGCGACTTTTTAAATTAATTATTCGTTGACAAAAAATGCAATTTCTGATTTTGAATACTCCGAGAAATTTTTGATCTGTGGACGTAAGTTGCACTGCAAAGTTGCAAAGTTGCACTGCAAAATATTTGGTTCGACATACGGTGTGTAAAGTGATATTTTATCTGCACATTATGACGAAAAATATTGTTCTATACTGGCGACAAAAGTGTTTTTAGACTCCTGGGATGACATCACTCGCCTTTGGTTCATGCTATAAACCATCCATGAGCCCAAAAAACCTTTTCCACAATCATATAGAAATATGCTGTTCCCAGGGTGAATATCCCCTAATCAGGTAGAACAGGGATGAATTTTAATTAATTATCACAGTTTTTGTTATTTGTCCGATCATCTTGATTTTAAACGATTGTATTGGGATGATTTTATGCTTGAGAGATTGCTATGACTTTTTAAGAGTTGGTGCCAAAAAATGGGGATCGACACTCGCGGGAATCGTGTTTTCAGAGTAGTTGAATTATATCTCTCACGTTCCGGTTGTGCTATAAACCTCCTACGAGCCCTCCTTCCCGCAATCGTATGAACATATACTATTTAATCGTTCATCCAATTTGTAAACAAGGCAAAACGTTTTCCCCATTAATCATTACTTTTTTAAAAAATAACTCGACGTTTAACGTATGAAAAATATTAAGAATTCATTGTAATCTCACCTCCACAAAATGCTTCACCATCTCAGAGCTGAGTAGTTCTCCTCTCTTTCCTCCTTTTTTGTGCCACAATTAAATCTACTTTGAGATTTTCTACATTTCAATCAAGTTGTACATTTCTGTTCTTTATTTCTAAAATGTTTTTTTTTTTAATTTAGAGGAGAATTGTATAAAGTATTTACTGGCTCAATACATTCGATTAATTTTCGACTATCTTTTAAATACAGAGATAGGTGTTTCTCCCCTTAACTCCCGATTGTAAGATAATTTGTTTCTTCTACATGTTAAGTCACTATTGTAAATATCCACAATTGCACTGAATTATTATTATTCCTGGTCGATGTTATTCTGCAGATTTTGTACCTCTGCAATACTCCAATAAAATATGAAACAATCATGGTTAAAATAAGTTGTTTATTTATTTGGAGAGATTTCCTTAGCACGAGACTGAGAATTGAGATCACTGGTAAAATACACATCATCTACTGTCTCGACTTGTATTTGTTTGGTGTAAGATTTGGGAAGAACTTTCTTTGAGTCTCGATAGTTGTATCCTTTTATTTCAGGATGTTTTTCCAGTAGATATTTGTAGGCTGACGCAAGTCTATTCATATCCTCGACCGTGAGTTCAATAGGTCTCGTTGTAGGGTCTAAGTCTGAGAGCTTAAACATCATCAGGCCGAGATCATTCTGATATTCATATGGGAATAATGTTCTGAATAGGTAGATAGAGATTAGTTTTTGAAGTTCTTTACTTTAAGGACAAGGAAGAGAACCGTAGTTTGGTTCTCTTTCCTAATAAAATAAATAAAATAAAACTTACTTGACACAAGCCAGAGAGTATTTCTGCCTAAAAGAGAACAAATGCCTCGTCACCTTCTCAAAAAACGGGAACTCATGCTCAGTCCTGGGAGTCTTTAAAGGATCGAATGTCACAACTCCAACATCGACATCAGGCTCAGGTATAAAAACCCTCCCAGGAATAACAAACCTCAGTTTCGGTTTAGTCCAGGCTTGAGCCATAACTGACAGACGACATCTCTGTTGTCCACCCGGCGGAGCAACCAATCTCTCAGCCACTTCCTTCTGAAAAGTTAGGAGCATTCTGACCCTGCCCAGAGCCCATATGCCCCTCTTCGCGGCGATATCATGCAGCCATTTGATTATGAGTGGCGTTGAAACATTGAATGGTAAATTGCCAATTATGTGTATCTTCGGGCTCCTATCGCTCCACTCTTGTTTATTTTTCTCAGCGAAAACTTTATCACATTTGAATTCCAGGATATCGTCGTAGAAGACGTCCATTTTCCCATTGATCGTAGAAAAAGCCTCCGTCAACATCGCCAGCGTCGGCTGAAATCTAGAATCGTTTCGTCACGTTTTAATCATCTCGATAATTCACATACTTTTAAAGAAAATTCAGTGAAGTCCCTCATTATAAATATATAGATGATTGTGAAATTCATAATGCACGCTGTTGGGCTTCAAAGTAGTTCACTATAGGTACATAGATCAGTAGAAATCCAATCGAAATTATTATATATCTATATCTATAATTATTTTAAATATAATTATTAATAATCGGATTATTTTTTAGGATTGTTATAATAAAATGATACGTCCATGGCAACAGTAGTGCTGTGTGTTCTTGTGATTAAAATTATTTTCTATCATTTTCTTCTTTCGAAGTTGGTAGTCTTGAGGTACGTCATTATAAAATTATAATTATCGTTCATTCGCTGGTATGACGATGTCGGCTACGTTGCGATAGTTCTGCAGCGCTCTCTGTGTGTCCTGTCCTAGTTAGTTGGAATGGGAAATTTCAAAAACTGTGAAGTATATTCGGAATGTTTAAGTAGAATTTAATGTAGAAATTTATTCAAAAAACATTCCATCACGTGTTTTTCGGAATGATTGAAATATTCGAGATTGTTTTAAACCAGGAAACAATCAGAATGAAAAGTAAGAAGCAAATTTTTGTATTATTTCGAAAAAATGAGTCAAATCTATTGAAAAACAAAAACTTGTGTTTTTGTAATTAAATTTGTCATGTCAATATTCCGGTTGTTGCTTTTTAATACACCGTTTGGATAAAAAATTTAGAAAAAATCAGGAAATAGAAGAAAAACACTAAGTCTGAAGGGGAAAGGAAAAAACGTTCGTCAATCGATGTAGCACCAACGTATATACTTGGCACGGTTTGTAGGATGCAGACAAATTGTTTAATTAAAATTCCACATTTAGAAAAATACGAAGAATTCTATTAGATATCTGATAAACTAGCTGTTAGTGTTAATTTGATTCTATTAGAAAAAAGTGAATAGAATTTAATTTTTATATGCAGATTACTCTATTAAAACACTGTCTATAAAAATTCCTTAAGACAAAGTTTATACCATTATTTTTAATCTTCTTATTAAAAAAAAAAAAAAAACAAGAGAAGAAGAAAATGGTTGAAATATTCCTGTAGGAGGAAAAACTGCTGTTAATATTTCCTTTATAAAGCTGATAGAAAGGAGAACTGATAAGAAATCGAACAATTATTTCCCTCTACTATGATATGATAAAATAGGCGCTTCACTTGACGGAAAATCTCTCATTATTAAAATATTTCACAAACCTCTTATCCTTCTCAACTAATATAATTCTTTCCGGTGCCTTTTTCATGATCGATCTAGTTATTCCACCAGGTCCAGGACCCACCTCCAGTACCTGCCAACCGTGAAGACACCCTGCCTGTCGTACTATTTTGTTGTTCATTCTCTCGTCCATTAAAAAATTTTGAGCCAGTTGTTTTTTCGCCCGCAGCTGGTAGAGCTTCGTAAGATCTCTGACTGACGGCAGAGGAGGCAATCTCAAATTGACCGGCATTATTCACGCAATTAAATTATTCCTATCAGAATTTATTGAAATTCAATACACGGTGAAATATAAATAAACGAACGACCGCAATAGAAGATTCAAATTATATAATCATTAATATCTTTTTTGAACTAATCAATTCAAGGGGAAACTAGTCATCGTCGGTAATTGTTTCCGGCAGTTCGAAATCGTCGAAGTATGTTTCTTGCTTGACAGCGTGAATTGTGTATGCGTAAATGGAGATTGCTGTAGCTGTGAGGGCCCAACCGAAGATGGTATTCTTTTTTCTCACTATTTTCAGCTTTCGAACACGTTCTAAGTTTTGTTTTTCAATTACTTTCATCCAGTGGCGATCGGAGGTTGACAGTTTTGACGCTTCTTTTACCAGATCTACTTTGGGCATAGTCTCACTTTCCATGACTTGAAGATCTGTGGAAATTGTATTCTTCATTTTAGATCAATCCTTTTGCGTTCATTCTAAACTTCTTATTTAATTGTTTAAGGAAATTGAATGACGAAAATGCGTATTCAATAAGTATCATTGAAATTATCTTTTGCAAGATTTTAATATTCTTATGTCCATTTCTTGTTCGTCAATAATTAATGAAATTTGTTAATATGACAAGTCTTGATAAGTTTTCGAGATTTTTCAAAATAATTGTAAAAATACTTAATTTGTCTATTTAAAAAATTTCTCCTAAGTTCAAATACCCGAGAATGATACCAAATCAAATCATTTCACTGAATTATTAGGAATAGTTTTTATTACGTGTAATGTACCTCGTTGACTTTCATTATAACCACACAACTAAAAATTGACATTTGTTACCTTGAAAAGACCGAAAAATGTAATTTTTCAAGGCTAATCGTAATGTACGACCTGAAAATCCTTGACTTATCATTTCATTAATAGTTAAGACTCGCTGAAATTATTGTAATTTATTATGCGAAAAAGGAGTGTTGAGGTTAGAATCTCAAGATTATCGGTTGCAATAAAAACGATGAGATTGATTAAACAAAAGGCTAGTTGAGGACAAATTAACAGACTTTCAATTATTTTAGTAGTTTTGTTTTTCGAATCAATGCCTACCTGGAGTATTGAAAACAATAAAAAAAAACTAACAATCACTGATGGAAGAATACTGCCATTCTCGTTTCCACTGCGCAATGTGCTATCGCTGATTATGTGCAGGCACTTTGCGCATGTGTGAAATGATGAAAGAAGAAAGAGACAAATGAAACAGGTTAACATATCTCGCCATCTTTCTTCAACATCAGGTAATCCCGGGAAAATTTAAACTGAACAAAATTCTTTTTATTCCTTCGAGATAATATTTTTGCATCAAAAATAAAAAAAAGAGTTCTTTAATTACTTCTGATCCCTTATAACGAGAAAGGATTCCACTAATGTTGTTCCATTATTCACCTATTTCAATAATTTACAGACAAAATTATTGTTTAACGCGTATGAACTGGATTGTTGTTTCAATTTTCTTCTATTTCCTAAGTTTGTATCCGAGAAATTGAAAAAAAAAGAGGATACGATCCAAACTCAGCAATCGACAATTACATAGCTCATTAATTGAAAAAAGCAAGCAGTGATTGTCGCTGTGGGCAACTCCTTTTGGGTTGGTAGTCATTTTTATTGTTCAATTGCTATCAATTCCATTGATAGTAGGAATCTGAAAGGATCCGTGTACATTGTTCTGCGAGATATTCAACTAATAAAAATTAGTCAATAAAACTTTGGGCACGTTTACGATAACCGGGACGATAAATTTTCATCATGTATTTCCAATGTATTTTTTCTCAGAGATTCGGGAAAAATAATTAAAAAATTGTATTGAAATTTTTTATTATAGTTCTTGAAAATTGAAATCTTGAAAATTTATTAAAGTTCGGAGGGGGATGACAAGAGTCCCAGGGGCATCACAAGGGAATCAGAAGGGTCACAGCTAGGGTGATTACAAGGGAAATTGTGCCCTCAAAGTAATCGCAACTGTGTCATTTAAAATAATGAATATCTCATCAAATACTTCCGACCGATTTTCTTAAATATTGTTGTCTGTTTTCTTAGGTAGAAATATATTAAAATAGATGGTGAAAGTGTTTCGCTCCGTTCATCATAATCGTCTCCGTGCCCGAAACCGTGTTCATTTTTCCCCGTCTAACATTTAATTTGAAAACAATTTTCCTTTCACATCTGCGATTGTAGAATTGACCCAACCATATTACTTTGCCCTACACGGAGAAAAATATTCAAGAAAAATTACGGAACAAGTCACGTAAGGTGCGAGTCCAGGTCCTTTCCATGAATTTTTGTACAAATTACGGAGGATAAGTCCGTCGCCTAACGGAAATTTACGAAAAAGTTACGTAATTTTTTTAGAAATTATACTCCAACAGTGAAATCGACGATAAATTTCAAGACTTATTACGGCTCAAAAAATAAAAATTACAGAACGCTCCGTAATTACTACGGAGCGTTCCGTAATTTTTAAGGAGCGTTCCTGAAAATCTCCGCCAGACAGCTGACCTTGACGTCGTGTCGGACGGATGAGTTACTGAACAGAACGTAGAATTTACGTGAAAATCGGGCACTTTCTATGAAATTTCAACTTCACTAACAGATTACGTGACTTGTTCCGTAATTTTTCTTGAATTTTTTGCTCCGTGTATGGACGTAAATATTTGCCTATTGAGTCTCACGTAAATACGCTGATCCTAGATTAGTTACGCTACAAAGAGTTGGACTAGAGTATACTCTACTCGTATTACGTATTACGTAATTCCAATTTGAACAATGTATTTTGGTCGTCTCCATCCGAGCGAAAATGAGTTCACATCGGCGCAGAAGAAGAGGGGAGAGAATCAGAGAGAAGGAGCGAGAGAGAAAGAGAGAGAGAGAGAGCAAGGAGCCTTTGTTTCATTCTAATCGATCCTTCAAGTATTAAAGTGTGTTGCAAAATTGATGGGAGGTGATACACGAGACTACAAATGTCAGAATGGTCAGATGTACCAGAGAGAGCTGAGCGTCATTTAGGCAATCAATGGCGCGTGGATTATGAAGATAGTTATTGATAATTGGAGCGTAATGCCGTAAGGCCATAGTTATTGCCAATTATGCGGTAATATAGTTCTGGACCTTGGTTTAAGTTCCACCTCAATACAGGTTGAACTCTCTCTTACTAATTCTCCTGAGTCCTACGACGGTATTAGACCTCAGTACCGTAGGGACACGCACATGAGTGTTAACTTCTGTTGGACGTATCACAATTTTTAGGTGGCAATTAATGTGTGATAATGAAGAATAATATTATTGACCTGAAAAAGTACAAGATATTAATATTGATATAAAAATTTTCAAACAAATTTCGCAAAAAATCGAATTTACTACAAAATTCTGTTGAGCTTATTATATTATTAGTTCGTGATCAATTTTGAAACGCCGAATTTGAAAATATTTTACGCCAAATCGGTGATTTTTTTTATCTATTCTGTTTTTTTTCAATGAGAGAAGGGAGGGAACAATTTCCTGTAGGACATATCTATCTAGGAAAGTTTGTGGAAAAGCATTCCATTATGAGGCCTTCTTTGTCAATCCAGCCACCTGTTTTTTTTCATGTCTCCGAAAATTCTGAAAAAATTCCATCTTTTTATGGGCTGAAAGGACACCCTGACAATTTTGTCAGATTTTCTGCAGCTTCGATACCCGAATTAGAAGGGCGTAAGTGAATGTCCTTATTATTTACGTATCTTTTTAATTTGACGACGTATAAAAAAAAGTTTCAGACGAAAGTTTGAGGTTTTTTACACATCTTTTCGAAAAAATTTTTCATTTTTGGAAAAGCGCTAATTTGAAGGCCTTAAACGGCGAAAAACTGTTGGAAATTCTATTTTTACGTATTTCGACATAATTTTTTTTCTTGAAAAAAATTGAGGTCAAATTGTGCACTAAATCAAACATTTTTCGGTGCATATCAAAGCGGACGGCGGTAAACTTAGGAGAAAATCAATTATGACTTTGAATTTTTTTTTTAATTTTCATGATTTTTCATCCATCTCAGAGTCTTGGATGCATTCTGGAAATTTTGTGACTTCAAAATGATTATTTAAAAATTTTTAATCCTATCGTATTCAATAAATTAAACTATATTTGGAAATTTCGGACTTTCTGACTTAAACACGATAGTTTTTGACTTCATAACTCTATAATTTCGTTGATTTCATTACAATGTACAACAAAGTCTCAAAGAATGATATATTTTGTGTTTGAGAAAAACCATAACGTTGATATTAGCACTTTATTTGACTGCTAATTGAAACTGAGGGAATTATGATAGGAGAAGAATCCATTCATTAGTTTGCCTTAGTCAGATGTGGAAGAACATTCGATTTTCCTGGGTCCATAACCGACAATTCACTTCTTTCTCGTCTTCTGAATGGTGGATGAGCGAGGGGGTCTCTTTGGAAATTTTTCATTTAAGTGTTGGATGATTTTCGTTTGGAAGGCGTAAACAGCGTGTGTAATATGCTGCAAATCATTGGACACAATTGCCAGCGAACTGTGATTCAGTACCTCGTGCTCATCTTTATAATAATAAATTACTGTAAAGATGGTATATTGATTATCTGGATTGAATTTTGTGGTATGAAAGCGTAGTTTTCAGCAAAGTTGGATTGGATGAGGAATTCATCTCGTTTCAAGTTGTTCTGACAATAATCAAGATAATTGAATAGTTGGGTGGCTATGAACGCATGAGTTCTAAGTTTTTCAACTTTACCACACAACTTTTCCACGAAAGCATCACTGGAGAGGACATTTATTCTCATTTCTGCTCTGTGGGTTTCGGCCCAATTGTAATACTCGACCCGATCAATATCATTGTCATCGAACACGCTACGAAGATGGGTCACAAGTCGATCTGTGCCGGGACAGTGTTCGCACTCCCC
>JAPYZM010003851.1:0-10557 GCA_030522845.1 Psyttalia concolor
TCTCCTGCGTGTAAAACCCCTGCGCAAAAAAAAATCAACTTCACTATTTTACGCACTGTTAGAAAAAAATTAAATTTCAGAAAGAATTCACCAGTAATGTTCGCGACAACGACGCTGAGGTGGAGTGGGGGGTAAGAGAAGTATTTCATTAATTTGCAGATGCAAATGAATCTGAAATTTCCAGTTCTCATCGATTTTTCCTCGCAATCATGAATTATTCGTCACAAATTCCTTGAAATTCCCGTGAAAATTAAATGCGATGAAGTTCTCCGAGAAGTTCACTTGAAAATTCCGACAATTTTTTGTAACACTGCAGATGAAATGAAGACTTTCAACAGAAAAAAATCCGAGTAACCCCGAGAAGATTCCCCAAGTCTCCCCGAAATTTCAATTCTACCAACATCCCACCAGTGAACTAAATCTTCTTTCCCCAAATGTCTTCTCACCAATCGCTTCATTTCCCCCATCACCTCCGCTCCCCAACCTCCCTAAAAACCCCTCATCATCAACCCGACGATTTCTCCCCACCGCTCCCCGAAAAATCCGTATTGTCTCCGCGATAATTCCCCGACAAATGTAGCCGTTGAAATGAAATCCTAAAATATCCTCTAAATGCTTGTAAGCCGGACGGAAACGGCGATGAGGGCCGAGGGGGGATGAAAATGGGATCAGGGCAAGTATGAAAGTCGGACGGGCGAAAAAAGCGTCCTCTCGACAATCACCCTCAGGCATCTTCCCCCCGTCCTCGCCCCCCCCCCCCAACTCCACTTTTATTTTCCCTTTTTTTTCATTTCACTCGTCGCCAAGCGTCTGAGGCAGACCTCGAAGCACTCGCCGCCGGTAGTTCAGTGACGGCTACAGGAACGACTACCGCAAACTTTATCATCGGCTCGCGACAAATTTGACGGTTTCACCCATTAATTTTGGCTTTATTACCGTATCAGTGGTGAACGAGAGATATTCCAAGCGATTGGTACTTGAGGCGGTTCAGCTGAGCGACATGTGGAGAAAAAATGTTTTATGGCGGGTGTAAAATATCCACATTTTTATTATTTTGAGGAGCTCGTTTTATGACATTCAAGGATAAAAGCCTCAGATCGTGATGGCGTATGGAGAAATCGTTCCAGTTGGATTTCGAACAAGTTCCTGAGCTACTTCATTCTTTTTATTTATTGCAATAGCGTTAAATTTATCGCGCTATTAAAATACAACTTCTTCGCGTTTTTTTCCAAAGATTAAAAAAAAGTCTGCCCTAGATTTTTGAGGAATATCTCGAAAACTGAGGGCGACAGCAAAAATTGTGGAAAAATATTTTTTAATCCTCCCAATTGCGCCAGCAAAAAAGATTATAATAAATATTATCCACCGCTGACAGGCTTCCCTGAGAGCTATCAGGTGAATTCCTTAAACGATGAATATTAATATTTTCTCGAATAACAAATAAATTCGGAGCTGTATTTTGATAACCTTATTTTCGGTTGGAGTTTGCTCAGCGAGATTGCCATGTAAATTCATGGGTATTCTCAAGCGTAAGACGAAACGCTGCAAAGTAGAAATAACAGCCGAGCCATACTATGTACTAGCCAACTGGGCTCGAGATTGTCACTGGAAGAGGTAAATAAATAGCATCGCTTAAAATCTCAGAGCAAAAAGAAGAAAAAAAAAGAGCCCCGTTTCCTGATTTTCTTTCCCACTGAGTCCGCGAATTTTTATTTACGGTAGCAGGATAAATACATCGGAGATAAACATGAATCAGGGGGAAAAGGGAATCTGATGAGATTCATTCATTGCGTTCAATGGAGAATACGACAAATACTGAGTATTCATTTTACATTAATTAGTTTGCAAGCAAATCCGTATTTAATCAAACTCGAATCTGTATGTAATGGGGATTAATGAAATCCATTTATTGCATGTTCAATATGAAATTCTCTGGTAATACTGTTCGGATTAATTTCCGCGCTTTGAAGGACGCATTCCACGTAATGAGACTAATCCGAATTTCGATGATTTCCGGTGGATATGTCTACTGTGCTCGCTTAATCAGCCCTTTGGAAAATTGGTTTTATATTGCCATATTGTCATTAAAGGAAAAATTCTCATTTCATGAACAATGCGCAAAAAATTAGAGATACACGGAGAGAAATATTCAATAACAACAACTCATGCTTTTTCCTGGCGGGAATGAATTCAACCAATTTTCATAGGAATTGATGACAATAAATCTTTAACGTCCTGTCATTTCACCGAAAAAATACGATAAAGTCACGGAATGTTTCTGGAAGCCGTCAAATATAACAGAAATTTTAAGAACCATTATACCCTAGAGCATAAAAATTTTAGGGTGTTTAAGAATTTTCACGGAACGTTCCAAAAAATTGGAGGAAGATTTTGTTAAAGGTCTCCCTGGGACTCATGAGGCCCCGAATGGATGATTAATTTAGGAAGCAGATCGTGTAACGCGACGATGAACAAATTAGACAAAATTTCCTTTGGTTTCCAACAGACGTTTCGAAACGTAATTCTTAGGTCTTTTAGCTGGTAATTTTCTTTCTATATAATAAAAAAATTCAGATGCTGAAGGTTCACCAAGGATCACGAAGCATCTCAGGGTGAGCAGAGTCTAAGTATCTAAGGTATCATTAACGATCTGAAGGGCCTGACGATCTAACGAATTAATTGGCCTGGCGATGTTAATATCTGAGAATCTGAAGATCTAAGGGGTTGAACGATCTAAGGATCTAAAGGATCTTTCCTCCTCATGGCGAAGCTTCTCCCCGCCCCCCGGGGGGCTGGCAAGCGCGACGAGCAGGGGGCGAAGCCTCCTAGGTATGAAATACTTTCCAAGTCTGTCATCCAATTTTTTTTAATCCTGCACATCACGAAAAGAATAGGAATTAAATGAGGTGAACGACAGGCTCTCCATTCACCTCAATAAAATCCAAAAACTCGGTGGGAAAAATTTGCCAGTGCCTGAGTAACGCCTCCTCGATTTTTTTTTATCGTTCGCTTCCTGGATTCTCTCATATCTTCCCCGGAATTTCTGGATTCACCGGGGGGTTGGTTCAGTCTGGCTTCCACGACGTCCTGAGTGGCTCGTTCCACCATCCACTCCCCTTGGCGTGACTCGGCCAGGGCTAAAATATACTATTACAAGAGCCCCAGGTATATCTATATGAAACGTGAAACTAGACTGGTCGCACCGACAGCAAACTTCCCGTGTGAACGGCTTCGATCCTCAAATTACGCTCGTAAAGTCTCCATTAATTCACGATGCGTTTGCCAGGCACACCCCCCCACCTTCTGGCCCACCCCCACCCCCATTTTGCCCCGAGTAATTGGCCTGATTCGGGGTCTACCGTTGGGGAGGGGAAAAAAGTGGAAAAACTCTTGTGCAAACTTCTGAGAGGGAGAAAAAAGCCAGGGAAAATTATTCCTCGCGATAGTGGAGCCCTCGTCTTATCTTTCCTAATTGGCAATCACAAGCATCGTAAGTCACCTCCGTAAGGGTGGAACAGGGAGCGAGACGTGAATTTGAAGTGAATTTGTCGGTTTGTTTTGGATTTCCTGGCCCACGTGCGGAAATATCCCGGAAATTAATACGACATTAGTTAAAAAATTAATTTAAAATATTTATAAATTTATAACTTGTGTTTATTTACCAGCTATATTGTTTATTATCAACAAATCACACGAACGAATGATAGAAAGCACTCGATGCTTTTTTTAATACGATAAATCCTTTAGCCTCTCGTATTTCCTCAGTTTCAATGAGCCAATTTTTTCATGTGTAAATTGAAACACTGAAGCCACGGTACAATTGTGTATTTAATTGAAATTCCTCTGACGAGACAAATGGCGAAATACGCTATTTTGTCTCTGTGAACTGTTCCACCACACTCAAAGGATCTGAAAATTGCTCCTGATGGGAAAGTGAATGGTGCGACTGCGAGTAACAAATTGACATGTTAATAATTAAATTTACTTTCAATCAAAATTTAAACTTCCAAGTTTCATCCCTTGTGCAGTTCACTTTGTTGAAGCTATTTTTTTTTTATCAAACAGAATGCGAAAACTTAAAAAAGAATGTCCAACGAAGACATGTTGAATGTAAAACTATTTTTTACCGGATGAATAAAAAATTGAACGATTTCTTTTTACGGAATATGTATTCATATAAAATAACAAGTCCGTTGATAGTTCCATTTACGCGCGATAAAGAGAAAATACACCTCGAACCGTAATATCGCTTGTCACTCAGTCCGTTCGGAGAGAATGTGGAAACGTTAAAAAACAAGTTGAGAGGCATAAAAAAATGGGTAAATGTGGAGTAAGTGTTTACCGGATGAACAAATAAATGAGTAATTTTTTTTACAACAATGGATCAATATAATACGCCAGGGCCGGTAATAATTCTATTTACTTTCAATTAAAAATTTAACGGCGGAGCGTAATCTCGCGCGTCATATGCGCCAGTGAAATGAATTTGTTTATTGTTGTGTTACAAAATATGAAAATGTAGAGGGAAGCATGGAAAAAATAATTAAAAACATTGTATACAAAAAAAAAACGCTACAAATGAATAAAAAATTACGAACAATATTTTTTTTCGGGAATTAACAATTCTCTGCGTTTCCACAAAATCGAACATTCTGTAATCCTTCAATTCAATGTATAAAGATTTTTAAAAATGATTGAAAAATAAAAAGAGCATTAAAAAATATATGGCACATGTAAAAATATCCATCGGAGGAATAAAAACGTGAAAAATTTTTTTTCGACAAAAAAAAAAAACAAAAAAATGTAAATCCTCACGAACCGTTTTGCGTTCGGCGATAAAAATTCTGTTCATAATTGGGGTACTTTCAATAAAAAAAAATTGTAAACCTCAATCCCCGTAATCCATTCCTTTGACGTTAAATTATCTATCCAAAACTGCAGGGGAATATAAAATAAAAAACAGATTAAAAAAATGTACAACGAATGGAAAAACAATTGGCGGAGCAATTTTTTTGAGGAAATAAAAATCCTCGACAAAAAAAATTCGATACCGAAGTTCAATCCTTTGTAAAAATTTACGTGTTTGAATTTTCAACTTTTGTCTATCAAACGACCTAAAAAACTCAAATAAAAACACAAAACATTCCAAAAAGTATAAACAAAAAAAAATTTCGCGGAGAACTGAAAAATGGAGAGAAGTGAATTTTTTCGCGAAAAATTTATCCCAAAAAAAAAATTCTTCAATTCGTCGCCAGTTACAATCGAATGATACGCGTCACACGTGACGTTTCGCGTTCACCGATAGAGATCATTGATTGTTCCAATTTCCTCAGTCTCCGTTATTGTTATAACGGGAATGGCTAAAAATACACAGTGAAACCAGAGTGATAACATTTTTTAGGCATGCGTGAACACGCACGATATCATTGCTACCTGTACGTTTTTTTCTCAATTTATCTCGGCTCGTGGATTGTGGCGGATAGACGCGACGAGAGTGGGAATGTATAGGTAACGTGGCACACGTGTGCATGACTGGAGACCCTCGACACGAGGGGCTCGAGAAAATTGAAATTTTCCACGATACCCAAACGACCGGCGATATTATCTACAAGCGCTGGTGATAATGTGAGAACTGGCTTGACTGAAACAAAAAGGCTGAGGAAGCGGTGAAATGGAGGGAGGATTTTTTTTTCACCGAGCTCAGTATAGAGGGCAGAAAAGTTACCCGAGAATTGCGCTGTGTCAGGGGAACTCAAGGCTGAGGGAATAGACCAAGAGGGCTCAGTTGGATTCAAGATATTCATTGACTCGATAGAGAGAAAAGTCTGGGATTTTTCGAGAGAAAAGTTTGAAAAAAAATTAACGCCACATGTCACAAAAATAATTCCTACAGCTGAGAAACTCGCACAAATATCCTAATTATCGTCTTAATACAGGAAAATAATAGTAGTTGAATAATTAATTGTTTAATGACAAGGGAACGAATTATTTCAGACTTGATCGAATTATTTTACCGATGAAATCCACAAATTAATTTTAGAGAGTCATGAGCAGTCGACAAGTGATTGGAGAGACACTTCTGAGGGACTTCTCTGTGGGAACATATCAGCCTTCACCAGTATCAGTGACACAAGTGGCAAAAGGTTACATGCGCATTTTAGGAAGGGATCTCAGTGCGACTGACTCAGACGAATGCCCCCATTCACGAGACGTCGAGATCTGATATCGCTCAAAGTAGTAAAACCCACCTCCAGCCTCTAATATCATCGTCACAGTCGAGAAGTTTCGGCTGTCGGCAGTAGCGTCAAAAATTCAGGTAATTACCATTTTTAATTATAATTTAGAAGTCATAAAAAGGTAAAAGAGCCGCTCGGAGAAATTGTGAATTATGTCTTCGAGAAGGTAAAATATGTCTCTAAAAAATCGAGCTAACTGTGGATTTTTACGAGCAACTATTAACATTTGCCGGGAAATAAAATCCGTCTTGAGAAGACAGGTGACGGTAAGCTCGCCGGATCCGCACCACCCCATGACGCTGGAAAAACCGGGTGAATATAATGAAAGCTGTCGTGATTAGAAGCAACAAAGCGTGTATCCTTTCTTGTTGTGCACAGAAGTCTCGTCGTATACACAAGTACGTGTAGAAGTGGGACTTAAGTAGGCGACATCAATTAGCCCTAAAAATGTCACGAGAGAGCACTATCCCTTCCCGCCTCAGCTTACTAATTGGCCACTTGTCCCGCCCGTATGTAACACTCTCGCACAAATACGTCAAGTTTCCATGGATTTGTCCTTTTGTTGGGTAAATTCAATTAACCCATCATTGAATACGAAAATTTTGAGTTAATAGACGGTTGGAGAATCGTGTCACGTGCAGGTGTCAACGTTTAATTATACCCCAGGATTTTCTAATTCAAATTCAACTATGTTGTCGGCTATTAACCGCAGATTAAACGTCTGCAAATTTCGTTTTAATAGGAAATTTTGGAAATTTTTTCTCAATTCTTCGTTAAAATCTTCAGAAAATTCGGTTTTTTTTGTCAGGCCTCAGTTGAAAAAGAGTTTTAAAAAAATTTTGAAAAATAAGTGAGTAGAGGGTAAATAAAAAATGAGTAATTACCATGGCAACTGGTGTCTAAAATACGAAATATTCCAATCCCCCTCACACAGACCATTAATTTAAAAAGACTTTAAAAAAAATTTAAAAAGATTCTCGGCATTTTTTAAGCTTTTTTATAGTCCGGGTATTCAACATTTTTTATTTTACCCTCTACTCACTTATTTTTCAATATTTCTCAAAAACAATCTTTGAAAATATCCCTAATTTACGCTAGTTTTTTGTTCAATATATATTGACAATAATTTTTTTGTTTTAATATAAAAAATTGTGTGTTAGATTTTATGAGTAAAAAAATATTTAAAAACAAAGAATTCCAATTTTTAACGCGAGAAGTGAAAAAAATAGTATAATTTATAGAATCGCGTCAGTTACACGTGTCAAGTTGAATTGTTCCCAAGGATTTTCCAGTCGCAAATCCCATATGGTCCCCGCTATTGACTCTGGATTAAATGTTTGAAAATACAGATGACGTTGTTAAAGTAGAACTTAAATGTCGCGACGTAACACGTGTGTCACTGGGTTTCAACAAGTCACGGGGGCATTTTCATGCCCCAACCAGATTGCTACCTCGGGTGTATAACAGGAGTCACGTCTACTCGTACTTGTAGTTGTCATACATGGACCAGCTTCGTTTATACCTCGCGATGTACGTGGGCGTTTTACAACACTTTGGGGGCCAAGTTTGACCAACTGGCGCTCCGCTAACACTTCGAGGGGATGGCGTCATGAGCTTGTATTTTTTTTTTAATGGAGATTACTGTTGGGATCGGTTTTGGAATGGTTTTTACTTTCCAAACTTCGCCAGGAAAACTCGGCTCTGCAATTAATCCACTTCATTTGCTTTTTTAAAAACATTTGTAGCTAAAAATTTAACCTATTTTTCATTACATGTGAATAACACAAATTAACGAACAATTGCAAAACTTCAAACTCAATTTCATCACACGCTTCACGCAAAAAATTACATTAAAAATGTTTAAATTGCCATTTTCCCCTCGATTCACTTGTTCATCGAGCAAATTTTCCACAAGTGCGACTTTAACGGTAAAACTCGGGCTCGAATTCCCCAGTCCCAACATCTCCAACTAAAACTCCTGGATTTACCGTAAAATTACGAAGAAAAATTGAATCTCATCTATTCGTTTTATGGAAATACCCTTTAAATATTCTTCCAGCCCCCGATGCCTCAATCTAGAATCTCATTATCCTCATAAAAAATCAATTTCAATTCAAATGCAAATGACGATTAGGAAAACCGTAGACGAGCGCCTGCGATAAAACCTCCAAAACCCAAATGAATGGAAATAGCAAAAAAAAAAAAAATCCAGAAAAACCTTCGCCTGAAAAGTGCTGATGAATCGTGTAGATTCTGTATGAATCTAATTATCCTCGATTCAAACATATTTTTCCGTAATTATGCTAGAACGAGTGATAATATAATTCACCGAGAGACCGCGAATCTGGCGGAGGAAAGTCGTCAGACTCATGACATAAAGTAGACAGCTATTAAAAAATGGTGGATTATAAAAATATTATCAAAATATATATTCATTCAACTTCAATATTTCCCCACAATATAATTTTCTTTTTCTTTCACGGGGAGAAATGAGGGATAAAAATTACGGAGCAATTTATGTAATCCGCTGACGTGAATAGTTTCCAGCCGATCTCGATAGAAATTGAAGAGAATAATTTTGTAACGTTTTGTGAATTCTCCAGTCTCTCATCGAATAAAATACCAAGAAGTCCCGTAATTGTTACGGACGCTCACTATCAGAAATTTCAAGAATAATTTTACCCTAGAACGTAAAAATTCCTGGATGTTAAAAAAATTGGATGGGAAGTTCCAGAAAAATTAAAGGACACGTTAAAGGGCCCCCTGATTGAGACTAATAGCTTTCCCCGAGGTCTCGGACGCATGATTAATTTTTACGAAACAAATTGTGGAATTTATGTGACGATTAATACTTTTTATAGAATTTCGGAACAATTCTTAGATCTTTTTGCCGGTAATTTCAATTAAATACTTT
Source organism: Psyttalia concolor (assembly GCA_030522845.1). Taxonomy (NCBI): domain Eukaryota; kingdom Metazoa; phylum Arthropoda; class Insecta; order Hymenoptera; family Braconidae; genus Psyttalia; species Psyttalia concolor. The sequence goes on from JAPYZM010003851.1 coordinate 9,151, forward strand.
GCTACGTACTTAAAATGCGCATTTCATAGACAACATAAGCATCGCTGACATTGAACGATTACAAGGACTGCCTTCGAAAGCAAAAAATCCATAATTACCACTTTACTCCAGCTGAAATGGTTCCGCGATAAACCGTGAATTTCGCATTATTCTAGAGGAGAAAGTCCCCGGGGTTATAACTCGAAGTGAGTGTCCAGGTGATAAATAAGAGGGTACGACGCATTCGTTATTCCTGAGAAGGTACTGCAGTGGTGAAGAAATTCTTGAGAATAGCAGCTCCTCGTGGTTATAAATGAAATATTAAGTCGCCCATTTTTATCTGTACACTGGTTACCACTTAACTTTCATAAAATTCAACTCGCTATATAAGGAATAGCATAATATGCGGGCGGTGAATAAACGCCGACGAGTGCCTCTCTCGAGAGAGTGCAACTGTCGAGTGCCATTGCCGTTCTTTTTTTTTTTTTTGCCCCACCTAAAATTCGTAACCTCATTTCTCGTACACTTGTAATTTTTTTCCCCTCATTTTTTTCCCCCCCGTTCCATTATTACGAGAGTACGGAGTTTCTTGTTCCATGCCGTCATTCGCATGGCCTTTGTCATCCCTCCCTCATCCACCGGCTTTGCCCTGCCACTCGCACCACTGATGCCTCGGAGGCCAGACGCAGTGCAAACCCGGATATTGGAATCGGACGGTGTGAAAAATATATTCAAAGCCAACGGCTAACAAGCATCGTCGAATGAGCACTGTATTCATCTCATGTACCTCTTTTGGCCCCCTTTCTCTTTATTATACCTCTATTCCCCAAGTGGCTTATTAAAAATATTCCCCGGGAAATCCCGAGAAGAGGGAATATACTTTACTCCGCACAATTTTGCGAATGGAGAATTCCCAAAACGTTACACGAAGAGAATGAGACTATGGATTTTTTCTAAAGGCGAAAATTTTCGAACAAAATGACGAGAAAATATCGCAATGATCACTACAATTTAATTAAAAAATTACGTCACAAAATTCGCCCACTGTAGGAGAATATATTCCATGCGATGACGCTGAAATTGATTTTTTTTAACGACTGGAATGTTTACTCGATAATTTTTAATTCCACACGTTCTCCCCACAAACAAAAAAATTCGTACAATTCCCCTTCACCTCAATAATTCACTGAAAGCCCACAAAATCCCAACTTTCTCCATTCCCCCTCGATTCAACTCTCTCCAAATTACAAACAAAAAACAAACTCATTACAGACGGATTCCAAATGAAAGCGATAAAGTCCCTCGTACATTTTTAATGTTACCCAGAATTTTGAATCGCCCTAAAATTCCTCAAAAATTCATCAAAAACATCTTGACTAAAAACTCCGAACCCCTATTTGCCGAACTACTCGTTAAATCAGTTCCTAA
>JAPYZM010003852.1:0-25881 GCA_030522845.1 Psyttalia concolor
ACGCATCATCAGTAATTGACAATTAAACTTGAAATGATTTAGCTGTTCTCAATATCTAGAAAATAAAAGTTTGAGGAATGTTTTGAGGTGATTTTAGCTATCTATTGATTTATGATTGTTGTGCCTAATTGAAAAATTGAGACTTTAGTAGCTCAATTTTCATCCATCCAAGCACATATACGCATTTAATTCTGTATTTTCTTCATGATTTAACCAAAAAAAAAAAATGATGAAAATAAAAGAATTCAACAATCGGGAAAATTCAAAAAAATTAATGGTGTCCATTTTGCCTGCAGTGTCCGTTTTGCCCCATCTCCCCTATCTTAAAAGTAAATATGGATCACTAAAAATCAAAACTTTTTTCTTTGTGTGCATAGAGAATCTGAATATCGTATATTCATCGTCAAACAATTTTTAGTGTTGTAAAAAATTCTTAAAATCAAAACCATCACAAATTGATTTCTAGTCATTTTTGTCTGAATTCATACACAAACGAGGCAGCATATTCATTATTTGTAAGATAATATATATTCTAATTCAAAAATACTCATTTTGATTTTAAAATAGTACGTCTGATTCAGGTCTCCACTCGTTGACATCTGCATTTTGTGGGTCTATGAGACCAGTCTCTCGCAATACAGATTGCAGAACTGTAAAACGATCTGTCCATGTTTATAAAGTTCCAGCAACTTGAATTACCTGCCACAAAGGGGGAAAAGGACTGCTATACACCTCCGTATGACTTTTGCCGCTTAGTTTCTCGTCCGCATGACTCCGTGGGTTTCTCCGACACCCTCGTCCACTAAGCGCCTCATCAGTTCGTGTTTCTTAGTTTATATCTCTACCCCATTGCTCTCTTTTCCAACCCACTCGCCCTGGGTAATCGATGAAACCCACTAACATGCATGACACAACACACGCGAGACTCATGACTTCGGAATTAGTTCACCCATGCCTCCAGGAGCTCTGAATAATGTTCTTCCTCATTTTGAATGAGTAACTTCCTGTTCATTAATTTAGCCGGAGAATAAAAAATCATTAATTATCTGGAATAGAGCAGAGCAGATGGAGAAAATAATTTCCTAGAAGTGAAAAATAATAGATTAATAATTCGATCGAAACATTGGCATCACCTATGACGCAGTCCATCGCCCTGGCATCTAATTAATCCATTACGTAATGCAATTAGCGTAGATTCAGTGTTGATCTTTGTTCGAGGGTGCGGCATCAATAATTCCACACCTGAATTTTTTTTTTAATTGCTTTTCCATCAACACCTCACCTCCTTCATTATTTCCATATCGAGATCATGAAACGAGGTGACTCCAAATTATCATTGCTCGATAATCTGAAATTGAGTTAAATAATAGTATATTTCTATAGACTCTTTTTTACCCCACGCCAGTAGAGTCAGTCCCAAATGCATAGAAATCCTATGAAATTATCTAACAATTTTGCTAGATTGTTCTATTAAAGTTTTTCGTACGTATTTAGGCAGGTGTTCGCCAGTAATCTTACTATTCTTAAACTAAAAAAAAAGGTGAAAATATCTGTACGGCCAATGCTCTTTAAAATTACTATCCCAGCCAGGGAAATTCGATAATTTGACGCAATTTATCGACTAAATGGCCTTTTTTTTTACTGCAAATGCTCGAATTATTGTTTACTGGGATATTTTGAAGATCATTTTCAATGGGTCTTTTGTCTCTTTGTGCTACATTTGGATTTGTTTCTAGTTTATTCAATTGTACCAGAGATTAATGACATGTTAGCAAATATATCGGATATTATAAAGTAAACTTTCATTCAATATTTCATGGGATTTGAACGTTAACTGTAACCAGCACTTGAGAAGTGATGATTTCTCCCAGTGAGCTTCCGTTATTTCTACAGCGTGACATTGAAAACCGCTTTTTTATTCGTCCCAATTTTGAAAATACAAAAATCTGTCCCATTGTTTTGCATTCTATTGAGTATAGTATACCTATAAAAAAAGTTCATTTGTCCTCTTGCCGTGTCATTCAAATCACCTCAAAAATGTCAGTCATCACTCCACTTCAAAATCCCGGAAGTGACCTTTACAATCCGTCAAAACGCGCGTATCATTTATGTTCCTCGAAGGGGAGACTGTTGATGGAAGTTAGAATGACAAGTAGCAGAGAGACACTTCTGGTCAGGGTCACCAGCGAGTCTCGCTAAATACAGCGGTGATGATTACCTCATACACGCGTATGTAATTATATCCCTGAATACATTAATAGGAATGATGATTAATGATGGTCAATTAATGGTGAATCATCAAACTAATGAACTAATGACGAATCAAGTAAATAGGGAGAAATTTATACGAAGTTGTGGCTTTGTTGGCTATCGGTTCGTTGAATGATGGAGAAGCAGTGATAGCATTGTTTGCTATGACGGTACCTTAGTCTGCTTTTATCGCAGGACAAAACTAACCCCACTTCCACCCCCAATCACCCTAGTCTACTGCTGGCGTCACGGTGTCGTTGACTCGCTAACCCACTTCCTATGAATGTCCTCCACGTTTTATGCTCTCATCCCTTATTTCCTTCTATTTTATTTTCTTCTTATCGCCTGAATAGACGACTCCCCCGATGAAATGGAAGTGGTAAAGTAGGGATGAGGGACGAAATAAATTATATCCAAATGTCGATAAAATGTGAGATCGCTGTTTTCTATTGTTGTGAGCCCGATTGCACAAATACGGGATACAAAAATTTTGGCAGAGAGAAAAATCGTCACTTAAGCTTTGCAAAAATTAATAATAATTTGCCAATCAATCTTGAACAAAACTCTATCAAAAAATTTTCACCAAAATAGGGATATCGACGATTATACATTGATATAGTTGGGATATTTCAGGTAATGAGATATTAGAGCGATCCTTCTGAACCAATGGTTGGCTGGTGGCACTTTTGCACAAATTTATAAAATCGTATGACTGGAATAAATTCCAGCAACAAAATTGTCGAATGCATTCCAACGTCGCCGTGAATTCACTAAATTGGCGCATATCTCTTGAAGTTTCCATTAGATTTCCAGTGCTATCTTCAATAGCAAATATTATACAGAAGAAATATTAATAAACTTCCACCCAATTCGATTCTCAATTTTTTTTTGTTTAATTCGCTCGGGGCAGGTTACATTAAAGTCGGTTAGCTATTTCGATCTTCTCGACAGGGATTTACTACTAACTGTTTTTTTTTTAATTGCTTCGTATCATTAACAAATATCGATCATCTGGTGCCATTTTACCTTTTTCTGATATTCGAGTCACAGTATCCAATTATCATTATCTTCCTCTTTTTGCTTCTGGTCTTCAATTATGAATGTTTCGACCTTTACAATCACCTGTACAAACATTCTTACTTCATGCATAAGCGGCATAAAAATTATAATGTTCTCTGGTTCAGATTCTGGAAGAATTTTTCAAATCTTTTTTTTCACTCGGGTCGATAGTGATGACGCATGGATATTTTCTCTCCAGTTTTATTTATCGAATGTTTCATCGCCGGGTAGACTATTAGTAAATGCGAGTGCTTACTGACCTGCTCTAAATTACCAATACGTAGGAGGAGTACGCGCATTTATTCTCATAAGACGGGGGGCCAAACAGACCGATGAGTCACGGTAGCACACTCGAGCAAAAACACTGGTCGATGTAATTTTTGCTTTTTTTTTTCGGTAGATTTGGAGATTGGTTTTGAAAGACTGATGTAATAATAGGTTTAAGGGGCTGGTTAGATAAATCGGTATTTTTAGGAGATGAGTGAAAAGAGAAGAGTGATATGGAAGGGTTCATTTGGGTCATATCTGATACTCGTGCGTATCAGATCGATAAATCCGGAGAGATGCATTCTGACACGCGAGGTTTTGACATGAAAACGTTAAATTATTCTTTCGCGTTCTAGAACAATTATTTTTATGTACCTATTCCTAGAATCAACGAGGATATAGCAAATAGACAGAGTGGTCGATTTTACTTGGGTTTAATTTCTTTTAGTGTATAGAAAAAATTGAGAGAGAAAAATGAACTTTACAGAAGAGAAACCCCCATCAATGAAGAAAAATTCTAGCGGAAAATTATTCTCAAAATATGAAAATTTCCAATTAGTCTTTTCTAAAGTTTTGGAAATAACTATAAGATCGTAAAAAAAAATAATGAAACTTTATAAATTAATAAACGATAATGCAAAGAAAAAATCATTTTTTCTCCCTCGTCAATACCATTATTAATTTGGAAAAAATGAAAAAACATAAAACAAAGGATTAAAATAGGCATAGAACAGCCTTAAATTGTTTTTCGTGATTTTCATACGATTTTTTTTTCTTTCAGGTCCACGCTAAACACGAAGAGAAAACAGAGAGCAAATCCGTATATAGGGAGTACAACCGTGAATTCCTGTTGCCGAAAGGCACCAATCCCGAGACAATTAAATCATCACTCAGCAAAGATGGTGTACTGACTGTTGAAGCTCCACTTCCAGCACTTGGCTACGGTGAAAAACTCATCCCAATTGCCCACCAATAAATTACGACAAAAAACGTAATTACTTACATTGCCCCTTTGAATTACGCCGTTTATGTTTCCAGTCTTATTCTCCTCCTCCTCCTATTATTTTCTCCCATTTATTCACAAAATTTTTTGGAAAATGTATTATCTTCGCCAACAAGAGCCTCAACGCTGTTGTTAATGGATGTTTGCTATTGCGCCTTAAAATTTTTAATAAATGAAAATTTATAAAAGTTCATGTTGATGGTGTGAATTTAAATGATTCAGCAACTCCAATTAATCGGAATATTTCCGTTGGACTTGATAAGGTGCATGATTTTTTTTTTATCACAATCAATATTTTATACTTTTCAATACACGAAAAGGCTGCTTTTTGAAGATTTTACAACTTATTGAATCTACACTGTTAAAAATTTCTCTTTGAAATTTAGAATTGAATATTCTTGAATTTCAAGCAAGTTCTTTGCCAATAAAAAATTTAATTAGCAAACCTAGTATTCTCTCTGAGACATTTTCAGCAAATTCTATTGGAACTTTTCTAAACATTCTCTTGGAGTTTTATGAGAATTCTCATTGAATGTCAACATGCTAGATTTTTTTTTTCATATTCCTCTTGGAATCAGCAAGAAAGGAAACAAGATTTCTTACACAGAATTAAATATTTATGTTGAATTTTCCAAATTAGAAAATTTCGTAACTTGTAAACGGCATTTCAAGACAAATAATTAATTCAGTCGGAAAAAGTTTTATTTTTCTCTAGTTCTCTTCAAGAACCGGGGAAATTACAAATTCACTGAATTTTGAAGGACTTGAATTGTAAACTTCAATTCGAAACTTTTAACGTCCTACAACATAACATAGAAATTGAAATAGAGTCCAACGGTCTAAAGCTTAATTGAAAGTAATAGTGGAAAAATTATACACAAAATTATCTTCGTAACTTATATTCGCGTTTAGAATAGAATGTACGTTCAAAAGACTAAAAACACACAATGCCTAGTGTATTTAAGCATTATAATATTATTAATATTATTTATGGATATTGGAATATTTTCAAAGCATAATGTTTAAACATTATTGGCAGAGTTGAGAAGAAATTGAATAAAGATATAAAATTTGAAAGTAATCCCGAGTTATCTTTGTTATCTTATCAAACTGATCACCAGATACTGTTCAATCGGTAGTTGAACGAAATGAAGTGGGTTTTATGCAGCCAACAAACATATATGTCAGGTGTTATCACAGTTTTTAATCTTTATTAAGAAAATATCATCTTATATACATGAGAATATGATTTTCATGTTCAATCATGCAAAAAATTCATAAAAGAAAATTAACAGAATCATACAAATACAAATCATATACAAATTTATTCTATAGTCAGATTGTTTCAATAGCATTAACATTACACTTGATTTATTGAACGTTCCACGTGAATGAAGAAAAATGCTATAATCCTCGACTATTTTTGGTTTTTAAATAATATACTGATTATCATATCTGAAGGTAATGAGTAAAAAGCACCAACAATTTCATAAAATAAAACCCCTCGAATGTTTCATGAGTAAATAAGAATATGTTCAATCGATTCGAGAATACTAAATTATCATAACTCATAATCGAAATTCATTGTCAAGTTAAAAATATATTAAACATCTCAACAACATATACATATTCATGATGATGATATAATAATCACTTATTTGTTTCACATTTTAAAATTAGATTAATAATGCAGACTTATTAAGACATATTTCCAGCTTCATTAAAAAAAAGAATACTGGACAATAATAAAAATCATCATCGAGCGAAGACCTATGAATTATGAATGGGAACTATTGATAATGTGTTTGGTTGGTAGACTGGCCTAAGCGCTCGGTATTTCGGCAGCGAATAGCGAGGAATCAGGTGCACTGAAAGTCGGAGATTTTCCCTCCTTAGCTATTCTCAGAGCTTGAAGAACAGCAACAGTGTCTAGTTCCTTTTGATTTGGCTTTTCATTATCGAGACATATGTCAGCAGCTCGTTTGCCAAAAGGCTCCAGTACTTTGACCCTGTAATCCACTATTGTTGAGACTGGATTGCCAGTTAATCTGAGGTTCTCCAGACAAGGGAGAGATCCAATGTGCTTGACCTCCTCAATACTCTCGATTCTATTACAACTCACATCCAGCCACTCTAGAGAATAAAGTTTCGAGAAACTTGCCAACGAGGTTAACTGATTCTGGGAGATGTCCATGTGGACAATATTCCCCAACTTTGTGTGCAATTTCTCAGGCAAACTGAGAAAATTATTCGATGCCAGGTGTAGCTGAGAGAGCCTGGGCAGCAGAGTCACATTACAAATCTCAGACAGTAAATTATTATTCAGCGTTAGGGACTCAATATGCGGCATCAGCTTTATCGCCTCATCGATAATTTCTATCCGATTATCACTGAGGTCCACGTGTGTCACTTTGAGCCACACGTGAGAGTCATTCGCACTCTCGATTCTTTTGTGTACCTCCTCACACATCACCAGCTCTACGATATTCCTCAACTTTGTATGATGCACTTGGAGAATCTTGACTGTGTCTCGAAGATTTCCCATGCCGTATATTTTGTCTACTGGGTAATGATTTATTACGAGGTGCTCGATATTTTTAAACGTAGAGAGCTCGATTGGGAGAAGTGATGGATTTATGTTGCTGGTACCATAGGGCTCAATGCTGCCTTCAATTGTCAGACTTTTCAGGTGGGAGTTTAGATCCAGTACGTGACTGAAGTCGAATTTACGATCTGCCACCTCGAGTGGGGGGCAGGGCTGTTTCAATCGCTCGCTTATTGCGTATAGCTGGAAAAATTAGTTGGTATTAATTGAATAATTTATTGCGTTAATTCTTTCGGGGATTTGAGAAGCGGCGGTAGTGACATTGAAATGTCTGAGAACTAAAGAAATTCCAGTTTTTAAGATTACTCCAACGATCTCCAGCTTATAAATGTATTAATATTAACACCCCAAATTACATTATAATAGGACTAAAAAAATCAATAAGCTAGCAGGGATGGGCACTTTGGATGGAACTTCTTTGTGGATGTCAATCCTGTTTCTCTTTGTCATTGCTATCAATTTCATTGGTAGTAGGCTTCCGAATGGATCTATAGAAATTGATATCGGAGATATTCAACAAATGAAAATGAATGAATGAAATCTTGAAATCAGAGAAATGGAAATCGATTCGGTATTTTACGAGATATTTGCGATAAAAAGATTTAGTCACAAAATTGAATATCTCCTGAACTAGTGATCCGACTCAGCCCACCAGCGAAAAGAACCAGTGTTTTTCTAAAAGTATGTTCTAAATATCAAGTTGATATATTGATTTTGACGGAAAAGAGCGTGCGAACAGAGGCTATAACTGCTCCTCGCAATTCTGCTGGGAAGCTGAATTGATTCATCACTTAGTACCTAAATTAAGTATGATCCGCGATAAAATCAAGGCGGACTCAATTAGGTGAATAGTTAGGTGGGTTGAAAATGAGAACCTTTGTGCACCATGGTGCATCTTTTCATTCCGGCCGCGGCCCCGTCGCGAATCCTGGGTAACACTAGGTGCTGGAGAGATTTGTTACACCTTCCACACGGTGTATTGAATTTATTAATTTTTTTTAATTTATATACCTTGAGTAGGAAATGAGTGGGGAAGGATCCGAACAACTACCGAAGCATACTGAATTTCAATTCATTATGTCTTGGCAACATCAATTCATTTAAAGCAACCAGCTTTCCGCCATCAGAAATTGTTATTTCCCATCATAACCAACTATATTATAACAACTTTCATTCAGTTTTCCAAAGAAAAGTTTGGAGTGGCAATAACGCACTATTACCGAACGATTTTAGTGATAAACAGGAAAGTAGAAATATCTCCAAAACTTGGCATGCATGGGTACAGAGGTGTTGGTCGATCTAGATAGAGGGTATTAAAACAAAAATTTTGAGAGCCGAAAAATTGAAATCCATCCAGGAGTTCTTAAATTCTTTTCGAACAATGATTTTAAAAAAAGAAATCCTTTTTTTACAAAAACTATTATACCGATCGAGCTGATCTTATGTCTAGCGTTACTCCTCATTAATACCTATACCCTGACAAAATTGAAAATTTTTTCAATTATTTTAGTTTTTTATTGTTTTTTTTTAATAGTTGAGTATGAGGATAACCGAGCTAACCAACCGCACATCCAGATATGCCGTTAATATTCGGTGTTGTTACGTTTCTCTATCATTTCCGAGCAAACTTAGAAAATCCAAAAATAGACCGATTGTACGCTTCCATTCGGAAATAAAAAATGATGAGGAGTAAATAATCCTAGAATTCGTATTTACTTCTTTGGGCACACTTCGATTATATGTAAACAAAATTAAGCATTAATCTATTAATATTCTTTAAAATCATTTTGACCCTTTAGATCCATTCATCAATATTGAAAATGAATTTCATTAGCTCTGACTTTTTTTAATTTCTCACACTCTTGATTGAGCAATTCTAAGTTTAACAATCATCAGACCTGCAGTATTGTTAACACAAAAGTAGAAGGGCCATATGAAATAGAATCGTATGACTACTCCCAACGCTTCAAGAAATAAATAATTTAAATCATTCCTGTTCCTTCTTTTCTCCAACGAATGGCTGGTGTGTAACGGTATTCATTTAAAATGAAAATCAAAACTAGTGAAACCATTTACTCTGTTCTTTAGTGCCGACGTTTTCAACTCTCAAAGAGCTCGTCATAAGGGCAGAAATACCTTAATTCTCTAGAAAATTTCAACAATGACATTAATACTTAATCAACTGTTACTGTATTTATTTTACAACAGGTTTGTGTGTTCAAAAACACAATAAAATGGAAAATACACGTGTAAATTAATTTTTCTATAAATAAATTCAAATGACTTTAAGCTAAATTTAATTAAAATGCTTACTTGAACAGGAGTAAATGTATAACTCTTATCTCCCAACAATACAGCTTCCCCTTCAGTAAAAAATTGCAGGGCCATGTTTTGAAGCAGGAAGAAAATGTCATAAACATGTAGATCCAGGAACATCGCCAGGTCTCTTGGCATAGTCTTCTTCAGATAATTGTAAACAGAATTCAGATAGATCTCCAGCCCCTGTCTCCTCTTCTCAATGAAAGCCTCACTCTTATTTCCAATGAGTTTTTTGGGTGGAAGACTGTCCTTTTCTACACAATGTTCCGACACCAGGGTTTCATGGAGCTCAGCAAATTCATTATACCTGTGCTTCAGTGTCCATACAACCTCGTCAATTCTAACCTCAACGACGTAGTATGTAATCCCGTCTATTGTCTCCGCAGATGGAATTTTAATCTGCATATTCCCTGGATTCAATAACAGGCAAGCCATTGAGTGGATTCGAGTCCCCAATTGGGATCTTTAACCTGAAGCTGTACTTCCCAGTTTCCTTGAACTTCTTATTCTCCCCAATTAGCTCGTCAACATCACAAATTGAGTTTAATTCTCACACTTTCGGGCATTCTCGATGTACTTTTCAATTCCTTCTATTTTAATATTTATAAATGTTATCTGACAGCCACTAGCATGTGATTCAGAGGATGAACCATTGTTTTTATGAGATTGCTTGACAGAAAACTTTGAAATACTGATTGTAGTTGTATATGTGGTCCGAAGGGGAGGGAGAGCGAGAGCAAGAGAGAGGGTGACAGAAATATTACTAGAGATAATAGGAAGCATTTTTCCTCGAAACCAGGCGCGTTTTCATTGCCGATTTCCCAAATTCTTCCGTGTAGTGAATTCGTTGGAGATAAAATATTAAAATACTGCGAAAAATCTATGGAAAAATCCGCTCAAGAATAATTAATGTTTGTTAAATGTTTAATTAAAGGGGATACAGTGAATAATAGTGTATTTCGTAACAAGTGAAAAAAAATGGTTTTTGGCGAGTGGGAGGTTTATATCACGAGCCGAAGTCGAGTGATATAATTCCACGAGTCAAAAATCACTTTTTCATCACGCTGTGTCGGAAAAGTAACTTTTCAGTTACTCTCCGCTTTGCGTCGAGTGACTGGAAAGTGCTGTTCCGACACATTGAGATGAAAAATATTGTTCGTAACACGTGAAAAAAGTGGTTTTTGACTCGTGGGATTATATCACTCGCCTTCGGGTCGTGATATAAATTTCACTTGTTACGAAATATACTATTTATGCAGCCATCGATCTACTTTAATTTACAAAAAAATGTACTTCAAAATACGTGCGGAAAGATGAGAAGCATAAAGAGAACCGTCATAAATTTTTCCATTTCCCACTGAATTAAAAACTCCATCAAAGACAATTTTACAAATATAACGTCATAATCCAACCACATGATTGTCACCATAAAGTAGAAATACAACATCGTTATGAGGAGTTGTAAAAAAAAAAATCTATTAAAAAAGCCCGACGAAAGCCTTCCCTTCGGGTGAAATTTGCAGTATTATCAAGTGGAAAGGTCCCGGTGGGACTATACAATAAAACCACCTGAAGTAGGTCATGTGGCATAAAATGTCAAATAATGTCTCGACCCACGCGCAATCGAATATCGATACAAACAAAAATATTTTCAATTGACAGTCACAATTGAATATTCCTCACCGCCGCGACGGCCCAGACGAATAATTAATTGTCTTATTGATCGGTGGGACTACTTACAGACTTTGATGTACAAAAGATGCTGCATTGGGGCTCTTGGAACGGTGTCGAGGATACTTCCACGTGTTGCCAGAATGCAAATGGCCAGTTCCATCCCCATCGAAGTGATGAATATCCCGAGGTAACCGAGAACATATTCCCAGAGCAGGAGGACACAGGCTACAGTGCGGTCCCATTCTACTATTCCCAGGAGAACTCCCAAAATCACAACCCTTGAAAAAAAAAACAATTGTGGATTGAAAACTAGAGATTACTTGAGGGAAGTGCATTTTTTTTGAGTAATTTAACCTCTGGAGATTTAGACGATTTGAAGTTAGACGTGAGGGAATTCGGGCAATAAAAACTGGTCCCGATACTCGTAAAATTAAATCAATCAGCAATGAATGATTTTTCTGACACTCTACGAGAAAAAAATAGTGGTCTGAAACCTCGAGAATATTTTAGGGAAATGGAATTTTTTTCTTTTCATTTTTTTGTAAATTATTCCCCTGGGATTTTCGCGTTCATTAGACGTGAGTGAATTGACACAATAAAAAATGGTTAATTCGATTTTGATAAATTAAATTGACCAGTAATTAATTATTGTTATGCAATGATTTATCTATTTTCTGGACTCAGTTATTTTTTTCATTTTAGGTTTTTTCTTCACTAGATGAAAATTCTTGTGCAGTAATTCTGCAAACTTTTGTTCTGAGATTTTTCGAAGCGCAATAATGAAAAAGTAGAGCGGAAGAAACTTTGATAGTTCGTACACAAGAATTTCTTGAAAAAAATTCTCAGCAGAATTTGCGAGGACCTTGAAATGTGTGAAAAGTGGATAATAGAATTTTTTATACTCCCTGAGGAAGAGTAAGACACATCCAAAGAATTTTTTTGCCGAAGTGAAGACACTTTATTTGAATAAAATCATTGAATCCGGTGCTATGTTTTGCTGTGCTATACTTCAAGGGAGTACTTCGCATGAAAAAATAATATCGATTATTAAGGTCCGACCGGCTCGATTTTTCGCTGCCCCCAAATTCCCCGGACTTCCTCAGACTCCCTGGTCACTCCAGCCGTTTGCGGGGTTACTAATTACGGGCGATGACAGGCATGAAAAATTATGATCTAGAGCTCAGCCGAAAGGTCATAATATCCAATACGTCGGCAAGTAGGTCTCAGGGGGGAGTAACGGTGATTAGAATATTATAATGTACGACATGACAAAATTATCCAACATGGCGGCCGACGTTTACTCGCGAAACAAAGACGAATGATAATTCCTACGACAACAACCCACACTGGAGACCTAATTACCGACATTTTAGATATTACGACCTTTCGTCTGATCCCGAGATCATAACTTTTCATGCTTGCTTTCGGCCGTAATTAATAACCCCGTAAACGGTCATCCTGACCAGGAATTCTGTGGAATCTTGAGATAAAAAAATCGAGCAGACCAGGTGTTGAAGATAAAATCAATTAATTTCACTCAAATTTGTACTCAAATCATATATAACATGAGATAAAAATGAGCAGGAGTGCAATAAAAATCCTCCATTGAACAAAAACCGCAATTGAATGGAATTTATTAGAGAGACCACTGGTTATTTCCATTAATCCTTGAAAAATAAAACCAAAAAAATTCTCTCCGACTGTCCAAGAATTTGGTCATGTCCCTAGATTAAAACATATCGATTCTGACCTTGACAATGACTCATCTTGTTTTACCGCTCCACAACTGAATTCGTCACAGGCGACAGTGTAACAATATCCTACCGGAGTAATGGAGATATCAGATAGTGATAGATGCATAGTCTATTCAATAAACGGAAATTCGAGACGGAAAGTGTTTCACCGTTCGGATGATTGGTAAAATAAAATAAAGTGGGAGAGAGCGGGGGGTTGTTGCAGACTCCTGCGACGAGGATTATTAAGGGGTCCCATGGGGTTCGAAAATTTTTATAAATTCGAAGTTGAACAGCGGATGGTTCACCTGAAGCTCATTTGACTCTTGTTTACCAGGTTCTTCTTGTAATTATTGGTGTACCCTTCGTTGGATTTTTTCAATGAGAAACGAAAAATTGAGAAGACTAAATTTTTAAAAATCATGTCGAGGAATTCCCACAGAAAATTCTTCAATGTAATTCAATTTTCCTAGTCAACTTATTAACTTGAAAGATTTTGGAGGATATTTTTGATACATTGGCAGTGAAAAATGATATTCGTTTGATTTTTTTAACAAGAAAAAAATAGAGGGAATATTTTTTAAAAATCATGTGAAGAAATTCCATTAAATTCTTCAAAGGAATTAAAAAATATTCTCCAGAAATTTCTCCGCTCGGATTTATTTTTGAAAAAAGTCCATCGAATCTATCGAGCCAGAACTCTCCTCCTGACCTGACGTCAGTGTCTGTTGAGATTTAAAAAGTAAATTGAACGTTTGACGTCCGCTGATACCTTTAAACTGACCCGACAGATCAGTCCCGGCTGGATGCACCTGTTGGCACATCAAACGATCTCATCCGCAAGTGCATTGACTCTTTACCTCGGCATTTGGCATTGCTTTTGACTCGTGTCAGCACGACTGCATCGCAATTTTTCCCCCATATTTTCCCCCTCTAGCGGCCGCAAAACTATCAGAGGTAATCCAATAAATTACGGCGAACCGAGCGAACACTTGGCGAGCGCTAAAAAAACCGCTGGAAAATCACTCGGAAGTTGAGTAACTTCTGGTAAAGCGGTACGATAACACCTCCTAATTTGTTTTCCTCGAAGACTGAGGCAAATTTTGACTTTTGACCTTTTTTTACGCTCATCAATTGATCGCTGCCGGCCGTAAAATTAATCATTTTTATCCGCATGCACGGATTCCCCCTCTCCCTCTAATTCCAAAAATTCTGTCGCAAAGTGGTAAAAGGAGATAACTGAATTAAACATATTTTTTTAAAACCCGCATTATCTCAGAAAGGACTAACGTTAGCCAAAATTATCAGAAGAATTTATTTGCGGCAAAAACGATCAGCTATAAAAATGGTTTTGTCACATTAGCGCCTAAAACCAATTATTACTGAGTTAATTCGAGTTTTATAAAGATAGAAAAAATCCACTTGTCTCGTTTTACCGCTTCTCTACCAAATTTTTGTAAAAATGATTGACGTTAGAGGAACGGTCTCACTCAATATTAACAGATGATTGAAATGGAAATCAGTATATATTCGGATAGCTCAGATGGGAAGAGCCGACCCTCCCCCCGCCTTCCCCTTTGAGGGTATAAAATGTTAAAAATTTATGTAATTTCGATTGTATTCGATCCAACGTGAGGTAAGGTAGAACAAACCTTAGCAGCACTCGACATCGCCCTGGGTTGGCGACGGGGACGCGGCTGGTGTGAGCCCCATGCGGGTCAAAGTATGTGACCCGGTCACCCCTTCAAGTTATTCACCAACTTCAGTCCGACTCAATTTTATTCTGGATTATACGTCTGGTGGTACGGTACTAGTGGTGGCACTAAGTAATGAATTAATTCGCTTTAGAAGAAAAATTATTGGGAGTAGTTATATAAATTAACTGCCCCACGACTGCGACATTAAAAAAAAATTTTTTTATAACACGAAAAACAAATGTTACATTTTGTCATGTGGAAATGTTGAAAAGAGGACGAGTACGGGCTCCTGGTGGTGCGTACCGCCTGGCCTGTATCGATTTAGTTTCGTTGCCACCGCACCGGGTCTTTCGTTAACGCTACCGCAGTATTCCTACTCTGAAACGTGTCTATCTATGTATCTATGTTGTATATAAGCGATATTTCCCTCCCCCCCTGCCCTCCGCAAATCCCGCGGAGCATGAGAAAAAAAATATCATAATTTTTTAGAGCGAGAGTGAATGAGGAGGAAAAACATTTCGTTGGATCATTTTTTGATATGCATAGAAAATGTAGTTTTTATTTATTCTATGGCCTACTGGAAATGGGCTGATATAAAATTATAAAACTGTAGATAGGTGAAAACTTTTATTTACTTTATTATTTGTACCTCAAAACACTACGCGGAAGACATCCGCATCATACCAATTGTGTAGAGGAACTAAATATCTTACAAAGGAACGGAGACCCCGATGCATAATCGGAAGGTCGCGGGTTCAAATCCCGGTCTGGCTTATCCTTTTTTTTCAGTAAAAATTTCTGTAAATTTTATATTGAGAATAATTCTGGATCCTATCCTACTGATTCCAAATCCCATCCAGCAATATCCTCGGATGTCGGAAGAATGTGGAACGCTAAATAAATTTACTGTTTTTTGACGTTTAGTCGCCTGCATTCCGTGGGTGGTCGAAATAGTATATTTCGTAACAAGTGAAAAAAAATGGTTTTTGGCGAGTGGGAGGTTTATATCACGAGCCGAAGGCGAGTGATATAATCCCACGAGGAAATTCTCACCTAGGGAGGTAAAATAAAGGAGGCTTGCTCACGTGCAAAATCCTCGCCTTCGGCTCGGGCGGTGCCCGAGCCGAAGGCGAGGGTGGTAAGCACGTGAGTGGAAGTGGGTGAGTGGAAGTGGTAAGCACGTGCTTCCATTTATCGGCAAAATTACCTTCTTTACTGCAAATATTCGAATCATTGTTTACTGGGCAGTGTGCACATGACTGCCAAGAGGCTCGTGAAGCACATTCGATGACGAGTTTCGCCCTTTTCGGGAATTTCAACGACTCCGGAGGATTGAGACTTCAAATCCGGACAACTGAGAAAAAACTACAATTGCTAACGAAATTTTCTTTGGACAAGAACCGAAAGCAAAATTTTGGAGCGTAAGTGGGGCAAAATGGGATGTCCTCAATTGACAATAACTCAGGATTGGCCGAGTGAAATTGAGTGATTGTTAATTCATATTAGAGCTCAGAATTTCAGTTCTAATATCAATTTCAAAAAATTTTTTTGTCAACAACTTCGCAGGTGAATAAAATGCGATGCTCTACCGGACCCCCACAAGAAAGGAAGAGATTGTCGCGTTTGGGGGTCATATTGACTGCGTTCACGTCGCGAACCGGTTTCGCTCACGTCCCAAATCCCGCGTAACACCGGCTGCCGGCCGGGCAAGGTATTCAGGCCCCACCACGTGCTATTAACTTTGTAAAAATTTAATTTGATACCTTAATGTACTAAACAATTCAATTTGCATTTATGGAGGGACGTGCCGAATGGAAAGTCTCGGATATTTACATGGGCGCCCATATTAAGGGGTGGGAGTATTTCCAGACCCATAAAAACCAGACAATTTTAAACATTTTAAATGCTTAGAGTGTGATGAATATTTTAGAATGATGAGATTATAATTTCATAAACAATTGACATTCACTAACGTTTTAATTTATTTACAACAAAAAAATATATTACTTAATTAATTAAATATTGATTCATTAATTAATAGTATAATCAGTTGTTAATAATTTAACTAATTAGTTTATAAGTAAATTATTAAATTAATCATAAACTGTATTTTTTTCTGAGTCAGACGATTAACAAATGATGGGTAAATGAAGTAAATTTATCAATCGTTGCCCACTGATAATTTTGGAATTTAATAATCAGTCGCTGTCACTGTAAACTGAAAGCCCATTCGACTTTAACGCCCGACAAATTTAACGATATAGCATTGCCAAGAGACTCGTGACACACATGCAATCACGAGTATCGGATTCACCCTCGTTTTTCGGTAATTTCTGAGACACCGAGTAATTGAGACTCCGTGGGCTCTTGCTTACGGCAAGCTCCACATTTTTGAGAAATACGTTCGAGTGACTCCGTCACTCTGTGGACGGTTGAATTTCTCGTTGAGGAGGCTCCCGTAAAATTGCAGATCGCATGTCGTCGACCCGGGGACCTCAAGGTGGCGTGCACTTGCAGCCGTATAAAGTCTGATCAGCGCTAATTTAATTATCCCCTTTTGCCTACAGTGTAGAGACAACCTGCTTTAGAGTGTTCGTCGATTATTTTTGTCTGGATGGTGTCTGAAATTTATTCAATTTATCGCGATTTCTCCATTTTTTTTTAACGGCGCAGACTAGGGCGGAATGAGAGGATTTCAATAGTCAGTAGCTCAAGATCAGCCGAGTGAAATTGAATGATTTCTGTTACATCTTGAAGATTAAATCCCGAGCTATGATATGAATTAAAAATCATTCAATTTCACTGGGCCGATCCCGAATTATTGTCAATTGAAGACATTCCATTTTGTCCTCATCCTCCACTCCCAAATTTTGCGTCCAATTCTTGTCCAAAGAATGAAGAAAAGCACGTCAATGTCTACACCTTCGTTTCATTATAATTTTTGCTGTTTTTTTTGTTTTCTTCGATAGCAATAGAATAAATGATCGAGTATCGATTAATCGATAAAAGTGACATAATCCATTATTCATATCTCGCACCCTCGAGAGTTGACGACCTCTATTATCGATATGAATACGGAGCAATCCCTTATAGATCTCTCCTTCAGTATCGATAGAAAAAAGATCGATTTATTGCGCAACTTCGAGTTTTCGATACGATACATTTTGCACATCCTTCTTAGTAATATACGAGATCGTCCGGGCGTGCTGCGCACGCGCTATCTCATCTCAGGTTAGAGACCCCTGGTCATTTGGCATTTCGTTTGGATCTTACGCCTATTCGAGAATCGATATTTTACGCTTTTTCGAGGTTTCGAGGTATTTCGGGATATATTTCGTTTCTCCTTTTTCAAATAGTTATCATGGCAGAGCCCAGTATAAAGTATAGATTAATCGATAAAAGTGACGTAATCGATTAATCGACTAATCGATAAAGGTGAGATAATCGATTAATCGCATATGTTGCACCTTCGAGATTTGGAGGGCTTCATCATCGATGTGGATATGGATCGATCGAAAAAATTATCGATTTCTCCTCTAGTATCGATCGAAAATAAATCGATTTATCGCGCAACTTCGAGGTTTCGATACGATGCGATATTTTTTACATTCTCCTTCAGCAATGTAGGATAAAAAAACCATGAAAAAATCGTGTTCAGAATTTTTCGTCAGACGACTCTTAAATATAAAAGACCTTGAAGTTTGAGTGATAAAGAAAAACAGTGGAAATGCTCGGTTTTTCTGATCTCCCAGTATCGATTCTCCTTTATGGAATTGACAAATGGTCTCATTTCGCTCGTATTTCTCCACTCGACATTCTCCCCGAGATTTTGCCCAAGTGGTCCGATCCAAGTCACGTTGAATCCTGCACTAGTGGGACGGAGTCTGCCGCAATCATCCGTCGGCGTCTCATTGTTCCTCTGACTTCCAGACGCTCTACAAATATCCCAGGGAATTCAAAATCACCACCTGTCAATACACAATTTTCTGCTCCACGTCGACACAGCCTCGTCCCGACAATTCGCATTTCATTGGCAATTTTTTTTTTCTTCAAGGATTGAATTGAGTGCTAGAACAATCTGTCCCGCAACTTTTCACTTTCATTCATAAAAGTTCGCTCCGCCGCAGGCGGAGTCCACCTACTCGCGATAAAAGTGAAGATATTCCTTTTTCACACCCGCTGAGCCACTGATTATTCGCAATGAATGGAAAAAAAAATAATAATAACCGCGAATCGAGAAAATATTATTTTCCGTTTTAATTCTTGAATGAATAATAAACGAAATGGAATGGAGTGAAATTCACTGGAAGAGAGATTCGTCTCACAATGGAGGAGGATCAAGTGGAGTGGAGTTAACGGGGAGTCGAGAGCGGCGCAAAAAAAATCATAAATTATGAGAAGTATTTCAGTTGTTCTTAGGGATTCCCTGCCAGCAAATAATTCTCTACTCCACTCGGAGAGTTTCGAGTAGTTGTCGTTAGATTTTGGGGCCATAAGAAATTCTGGGGGTGAGGAGGACTGGAGAAAAAAATATATTGCCGTGGATTCGGGGATAAAAAGATTTTATAGAAAGAACGTAACGAATTATAAGTTCTGAAGAATTCTTGAGAGTTTTATTAAATTTTCGATTTCATTAAATAATTCTACGGCTCTTCCACTTTGTCACAGTAACTAATTTCATATTTCAGAAATAGTTTAAGGTTATTACACTCGGGAACGAGGAAGACATCGAGTGCAGTGAAATACCAAAGTGAAAAAACAAGGGTTTAATAGGAGTGAACAATAAGCTAGTAGTGTAAATAATCTGAGATGTATTTCTGATCTGTTACGTTCTGTTGGGTATTTATAAGGATTTATAAGAAACGTGTATTATGAAGGAGTTGGGTGTTCGTGAGAGGCAGGTGTAGATGTTAAACAAAGAATACTATATTTCGTAACAAGTGAAAAAAAATGGTTTTTGGTGAGTGAGATAATCCCACGAGTCAAAAACCGTTTTTTTCACTTGTTACAGAATATACTATTTCATCAGGCTGTGTCGGAAACGTAACTTTTTAGTCACTCTCTACTTCGCGTCGAATGTCTGAAAAGTGCTTTTTCGACACATTGAGATGAAATAGTATATTTCGTAACAAGCGAAAAAAAATGGTTTTTGGCGAGTGGGAGATTTATGTCACGAGCCGAAGGCGAGTCAAAAACCACTTTTTTCACGTGTTACGAACAATGGTTTTCATCTCAATGTGTCGAAAAAGCACTTTTCAATCACTTGACGCAAAGCGGAGAGTGCCTGAAAAGTTACTTTTCCCACACAGCGTGATGAAAAATATTGTTCGTAACTCGTGAAAAAAGTCGTTTTTGACTCGTGGGAGTATATCCCTCGCCTTCGGCTCGTGATATAACCCTCCCACTCGCCAAAAACCATTTTTTTTCACTTGTTACGAAATATACTATTTCATCTCAATGTTTCGAAAAGAGAGTGACTGAAAAGCTACTTTTCCGACACAGGGTGATGAAATATATATTTCGTACCAAGTGAAAAAAAAAGGGTTTTTGACTCGTGGGATAATATCACTCGCCTTCGGTTCGCATAATATAAACCTCCCACTCGCCAAAAACCATTTTTTTCGCTTGTTACGGAATATACTATTGTAACAAAAAAGGAAATTAATTCTATTGTAGGTTTAGGTTATTACATTTTTAGAAAAATTAATTGTCGCAATTTTACAGCATGATAAAAAATGTGGACCGCGTTCATTGACGAGAAAGAGACGACCAAAATTGCGCTGAAGATGACAATCGACCTATCGAATCTCACGACCTCGTTTTCGGTAATTGGTAACAACTGTAGTAATTAAGGTCCGGTGTATCCATTTTTTTTTATCCCTAGATTCGCTAGAATTCCGCAAAATCCCTGCTCATACATCCGTTTACGGAGTTACTAATTGCGCTCGATAATAGCGATGAAAAACTATGATCTCGGGGTCAAACGAAAGGTAATGAAATCTGAAATGTCGGTAATCAGGTTCCCAGTGTATGTTGTTCCGGTAGGAATTGTCATTTGTGTTTTTTTTTCACGAGTGAAATTTGGCCGCCATGTTGGAGAATTTTTACGTGACTTGTCGTCCATTATCATATAGTAATCATCATGATTCCCCCTGAGACCTAATTACCGTCATATTGGATATTATGGCCTTTCGTTTGACCTCGAGATCATAATTTTTCATGCCCGCTTTCGGTCGTAATGAGGAGCCCCGTAAACGGTTGTAATGAGCCGAGATCCTGGGGATCTGGGGAAGATTCTGGGGAATCTAGGGGTAATAAGAACTCGACTAAACGGGGCCTCAATAAGTCACAAAAAATTTAAGGCCCGTCTTTCCCACCAGAACCCCATAATATCATCAATATTCATTAACCCAATAAGTACATATAAGTTCATTATTATACTCTAATCATCATTATTCACCCCTAAAACCTAATTGCCGACATATTGCATAATATGACCTTTCGTCTGGCTCCAAGATCATAATTTTTCATACCTTTTTTCGCCCGTAATTGGTAACCCCGCAAACGGCTATAACGAACAGACATTCTGGAGAATTCTGGAGAGTCTAGGGATGAAAATAAAAAACAATCGAGCAGGCCGGGCTTTAATAATAGATTCATTTAAATAATTTAGGTACTCTAAGAAACCCCCTAAAATTGAATAATAATCCTCTCCTCGTAAAGTTTCGAGCACTCGTCGTTAAATTCAGGGGATGAGAGAAATAACCAAAAACTTTGACGATTCTCATCGCTCTCTTCCATTTCATCGCATTGTATGAAATATTCAGGGATCAGGAGAATGACAATACTGTACAGCTGTGCAGTTGGAGACAAAGACCCTTTGAGAATTAGAATGGGCGGGGAGAGAGGGGGAGACTAGGGGATACGGCATTTCGCGTATACCCACTAAGTGGACGTGAAACTACCCCGAGGGTGTATGGGTTCTAATAAAAAAAAAAATACCATTTAAGAATGCACATTGCGACGAAACATTTTCGCCCACGAATTGATTAAAACAATTGCTCGCTGCGCAAGGAGAGAAATTGCATTAATAATTAATGACCCAGATCTCGCGAATTTGCTGACAAAAATATTATTAATGCGCCAGTTCCATAAACAAAGACATGGACTACTGCCAACGATTATTCACCTCAATTTCTACAACTGACTCGGGATACTATACGACAAAATATCTCGTAATGTTATTTCGTCGTCGTAAAATTGAACTGCTTTTAGATCGCAAATAAATTGGGATGTTTTGACGGAGTTTAAGTTGTTTGGAAATTGCGGATATTTCGGAGAGTCCAAGTTGAGTAGGGAAAAAAGAAAATAATGGGTATCAAAATGAAATTTAGAAAAAGTGAATAATAACTTGCTATTGGAAAGTTATAAATTAATTTTGAAAGAATTTTTTTCAAGGCTTTTTCAAGGCTAAGAAACGATATTAGAAATATTAGTTAAGATTTTTGTTTTATTCTAATGGAGAATTTATTCGGAATTGTAAGGGATTTTTCATAATTTTTTAATAGATTTATTGAGATTTCAATAAGGGGGTTTTAAGAAAATATTGATTATTATTTTTGGTAATTTTAAGGGGGTTTATTCGCGATTGTAATGCATGTGTGGTGAATGGTGTCATTTTGGATAATTTTTAGGTGAATTATTTCAATATTGAACGCAAAAATCTTTCTACTCCGAGTCATTTCAAGTCATCTGGGAATTGGAGAAATGTTGGTAACTCGATGAATGAAGAAGGATCGGGTGAACATGATTCAGTAATTCCATCAGACCCTCGAGATGCTCCGAGGGAGGCAGGTGAATTGATGAAAGACACTTTTATGGGAGAATCGAACTGTATTTTTTCTCCCGAGATGTGCTCTCGCTGCGAGAGAGAATTTCTGAAGACTCACATGGAGAAAACATCAATACGAAGTACTAGTAATAAAAAGTGAGTAGCTTTTTTTTTTAAAAATATTAATGAAAAATTTACTGCAAAATTTATACAATTTTAGAGAAAACCTCATCCGAAAAAGCAATCAATTTTTTATCAAACTTCATAACTCGCTTATTATGAGCCATTGCTATTTTAGCAATCGCTTCAAGGTCAGGATAAATTTAAAAACAAAATTAATTAACTTCCGTATCGGAAAGTCAATAAACTTTTTCTTTGAATTGTTTAATTTTCATTTTTAATTTGTTATTTTTGATTTTGTACACTGTTTAAATTTTTATTTCATTCTTTAATTTACAATTAATATTCGTATTTTTTTAAAGCTCTGTTAAAGACAACAATCGTTGTTAAAACGCAGGCCATAATTAAAGAAATTTAATTTTTATTTGTTAATTTATCCTGACCTTTACACACGCCTCGTTAGAACCGTTCATGGGGTTCCTAATTACGAGTGAAAATAGGCATGAAAAATTATGATGTTAGGGTCTAGCGGGAATTCATCATTCAATATGTCGGCAATTATGTCTCAGGTAGTAATAATGATATTTAAAATTTATAATAATATACAACAAACCACGACAAATTTCTCTAATATGACAGTCGAATTTCACTCTCGAAACAAGCACAAATAACGATTCCTACGAAAAAGACAAACACCGGAGACATAATTATCGACATTTTAGGTTTCCTGACCTCTCGTTCGACCCCAAGATCATGATTTTTCATGCCAGCGTTCGCCCGCAATTAGTAACCCCTTAAACGGCTGTGATCAGCTCGGAATCTAGGGAATTTTCGTGAATCTAGTGACAAAATTTTTTTTAAATCATTATTCATTCCCCTAACCTAATTACCGACATATTGCCTATTGTGACCTTCGTCTGACCGCAAGATCATAATTTTTCATGGCTGTAACCGACCGTAAGTAGCCACGCCGCAGACGGCTCCAACGAGCAGAGATTCTGGGGAATTTCGAAACAAAATTATTATTAAAATAGTGAATTCCGTGGAGAATAAAATTATAATTTAATATGGCAATAAAATCGTCAAAAATTGGTTGTCAAATTCAGCGGTAATTACATTGTACATTGAATCGCCCTATGTGATCATCGATGAACCGATAAATATTAGAAAAGAATTTTTATTTCAGCAAAGTGCTTGATCTGTTCATTTCCAACAATGTTTAACTCTCGTAAAAGATGATAGTAAAAATCCGCCGCTCTTTGATTTTTATTAGAATGTTCGGTATAAAGCGCACATGTAATTTTACGAGGGAGAGAGATCGATAAATCTCATTCGGTGAGCGACTAAAACAGGGGGGAGGTAGAAGCAATGGGGGGGTGGGCGTTAGGGGTGAAAGAGGGAAGCCATTCACAAGGCAAAAATGTAACGCTCAGTATGACGTATCGATTTGCAAGGGGCCCACTTTCCCTTCTTTTTCCGACGACAACTCGATCTCGTCGAGTACACGATCCCCGCACATATAGACCGCACTCGATTACCCTCAGGGCTGGAATTTATCTCCAGATATTTCCTATCCACTTCCTGCGAGATAAGATTGCTTGATTCATTGAACTTCCAGTTGTTTAATTACGCGACTCGGTGATATATCGCTGGAGACTATTGCCGAGAGTGAATATTTTTGTTTGGCCAGTGCAAGCAATGGTCGGAGCAGAAGCCAAGGCAAATAAAAAGAAACGCATTTTTATTGACTGACGTCAATAAAAATGCATTTTTTTTTTGTTAAAGAATCCTGAAATTTTTCAGTTAAAAAATATCGGTAAATTTTAAAAACAAATAAATCCGTCAATTATTTAATAAAAAAGTATCCTTATCTTTCTTAATAAACGAGAAATCCTTAATCATTTAGTGAAAAAAATCCTTAACGGTTTTATTAAAAACAACATTCTTAAATTTTTTAATAAGAAAAAATAATAAAAGTAGTTTTTTCCTCCAAAAAAAAGGCAAAAAATGTTTGCTTGTATTTTGGAAGATTTTGTGTTTCATTTTTTTTCAGAATTTTGAAATTTCCAATTTAAAAAGTCTTTCCATATTTAAGAAAAACAAAAACTCTTAAATTTTTTAAGAAGAAAAAAATCATAAAATCAGTAGTCCCCTTTAAAACCAGGCAAAACATTTTCGTTAAATTTTGAGAGGTTTTCTTGACTTTGGATTGACGAAAAAATTGTACTCCGAAAGCCCTAATTTTTTCATTAAACACTTCGCCTAAAATATTTTGAAATAAAATTATCACAAATTTTGTAACCAAAAAAAAAACTATCACATCTTCCAATTCACCGAAAAATTTCATTTTAATTTAATGAGCTCATTAATAGTATTTAATTTCCAATTAATTAGGGGTGTAATAAAACAAACACATCGATCTCATAATTCTCCATTAGTACTTTGGATTTCCACCGAAATTGACGGATCCGCGGGCGAACGGGACCAATTAAGATCCCCTGAATCATGAATTTCTGAAAACGTGGAGAGCAATAACCGAAAATGTCGTGACGAAAAGCTCTATCAACGCACCCACTAGCCCCGTGAACACGCATCCAAGATATTATCGTCCTCTCAACTCCTGAAATATCACCTCAGGGCATTAAATTCTCCCCTCATTCCTCCTCCCCCCTTCCAGCCCCATCCCCCATATCTCCAGTAATCCCGCAATAATCGATGAAGAGATTATCCAACGGATTCGTCAACATCCCAACGTCGACTGTTACATACAGCATGAATTTTTCCAAACACGGGCAACGTGACCGATAATCCCCATAAAATGCAAACGGTACTCTCTCCATCCCCGGACCTCGCCCCTTCGAAAAAAGAAAAAATAAATAAAAGCCCTTGAGAACAGAAAAGCCGGCAAGTCTGTAGTGAACTTTTAACAAATTTTGTTCCCATTTTTCGGTAGATTTTTAGAAAAACGTACTTTTGGCTGAAAAATTAATTCGTAGTCAAGAATATTTTTTTCATCACGCTGTGTCGCAAAAGTAACTTTTCAGTCACTCTCCGCTTCGCGTCGAGTGACTGAAAAGCGCTTTTCTGACACAGCGTGATGAAATAGTATATTTCGTAACAATTGAAAAAAAAATGGTTTTTTCACGTGTTACGAACAATATTTTTCATCTCAATGTGTCGAAATAGCACTTTTTAGTCACTCGACGCAAAGCGGAGAGTGACTGAAAATTACTTTTCCGACACAGCGTGATGAAATAGTATATTTCGTAACAAGTGAAAAAAAATGGTTTTTGGCGAGTGGGAGGTTTATATCACGAGCCGAA
>JAPYZM010003853.1:0-10602 GCA_030522845.1 Psyttalia concolor
CGCAGCCAATTTATCAAAAAGATATGAGCGTTCATTGGAATATCATTCGCATTGCCATATGACGTGATTTAAATCCTCCTCAGAACATCCACATACCCACAGTGGAGAGGTAATAATTCCAATTCTGGCAAGAGAGCTCGCTAGACTGTAGTGATTGGCTCTTGCTTAATCCCTCATAAAACCATTGTTTTCTGTTTTTTCTATAGTGCCACTGAAAAAATTCAGCACCCTTGTCTATTCTCAGTTGGTAAAATAAAAGTTCTGATGGAATCGAGCGCTAAAGACAGAGGCGGAAACTAATCTCTAATTCTTTGGTTGTTTTCCTTACCCGAATTTTCTGTAACTGGATGAGAATGCGATTAATATATCGAGAGATGTTTTTTAAGAAAAAATTGTCACGTATTTTTCATGCATGTTAATTATCTCTTAATTTGTTGGTGGGCAAAGTTTGAGATGGGGTATTTTCCCATGTTTGTTCCCCCTTAATTCCAGACACTAGATTTGCCGGGCAAATTTGATAATTAAATTCACAGCGAACTCAAATCCTCCAGTAATAGCCCGATGCCTTCAACTCGATTTTCTTCAAAGACCTAATACTATTTCGAAATCCTTTTAAAAGACCCTCCCCATTTATCCGCTCATTGTTTCACCCGAAAACCACATCCACTCAAAATGACCAATTTAAAGTAGCTAAACGTATTGCGCACCGTGAATTGAGTGCAATAGTGCTAAGCATGAGTTCCGTGCGATTTCATTTGCGGAAATGGCTCTGGGTGGCCCCGTGTCTCCGGCCAATGAATGCTTTACGAATGGGCTTCCTATAGCTTTCTGATAAATTGCACTGTCGGTTGCAAACTCCACAGTGTGGGCTATATACAACGGGAATATCCCTTGCATCATCCTAGTGTGTGCTCAGTGCAAGCCACAAATTCGTGATTAAATTTTCCATAGTGAATTATGTTTCCTACACGTTTATACGTATTTCAAGAGGGGTTTCTAGGTAGAATAATCAGTGCAACAGCTCGAGCTACATGAAACTGAATAATCCGCACTCAATTCAAACCTCATTCGACCATTGTTAAGAGTGAAAATCATAGCGAAGTGAATTTCATAATAAAATTAAATGCATAAATGGTTTTACTGACCGGAAAATGTTTCTTTCGCGCGATTAAATTTTCATTGGTAGCGAACATGTTCAAACAAAGTTCGTAGAATAAATTGTAGAATTTTAATTAGTGAGTTTTTTCGATTCGTTATTGATTTTGGGTGAATTTAATTGGAAAAAAATAGGTTTGATGGCACTCTTCCATTAAATGAAATTATTTAAACAATTGATTCAATTTTTTAGTTTTATTGAGCGTATGCTAAAAGGTTGTCTACACAAATTCTCGGCTTCAGGCTTCCTAGGTTCATTGTTCGATTTTACAATAAAAAAGGAGAAAAATTCCGGGGAAAAAACTGAGGAAATTCCGAATGACAAATTAGTGAACAGAATAGCTGGCCAGAAAAGTTCAATGAGCAGATAAAATTCTGTTGATTTAAAAAATAATAAGTCTCTTGAATCGAACACTGTATTAATTTTCATACACAACACGTCGTTATAAATAAAGTTGTATCGGCGGTTAAAATTCTCCTGATTTCTTTAGTAAAATAATTTCCATTGGCCACAATTAACAAGAGTAAGTACGCAGTGAGGTCGTGAAGTGCTTCCATTAATCCGACACCTCCTCAAGTTCACTGTGACAATTCCCTAGAAATTCCGGGGGAATTTTTTCCCCAAACCCACGAAGGTATTTAACAAAATTTTTTCTACCGTGAAAATAGCTGGGGAAATGTAATTACATGCTCCTCACACATTCCCCGTCCAATTGTAGACAAAATTTGTGTTGCTGATGTGTAATCTACGGACCTAATAACAGAGACTGGAGATAGGAGGTAAAAAAAATGGAGATAGTCGAGTGAGCCTATAGTACTTTTCACAAACTACGAAGTGTGCTTTACGTTCTCGAAGCGATTACGAGGAAAAGGACTTTGTGTCCATGTCTGTGGTCTCGCACGGCACTTTGTACGAGAATATGCTCTCAAAGATAATGGCAGCAAGCTACCTTCTAACTGTATATACTATGGGTGTTATTAAAGCCCGGTGGAACTAGGTGGTGCTCTCGTTCATTTGATACCATCGCCCTCCTGCTCCCTCCCCCCGCCCCGCCGTCTTTTCTCTGGCATGTCGGCTTGATAACCTATGGACCGGTAGCGTTTTCCCACCCGGCCTTGATACACTTAATCGCTCTATAAATTTGAGGATTTTCAATTTCTCCATCTGCATAAAAGTCTACATAAGTTGTGTTCGTTCAAATGATTTTTTTTTAATTTAACAATTATCGAAGGATTCTATTTATTTGCAACCATTGATTTTGAAGAAAATGAGGGAATTGGTCGTTTCCTTTCATTTTTTTAATGAGAAAAAAATAGAAATTAAAAATTAAAACTTTACTTGTATTGAATTGTATTTATTTATTACCTCGATACGATTTTCTATTTAATATGTTAATAAACAACGGGTCGGAAACCAATAAAATCGTCTGCCGATTTCAGACGATTAGATTTCTTCATTAACTTTTTCACATAAATGCAAGAACGTAGAAAATTGGAAAATCGACACCCGTTTCTAATTACCATTTTCCGGTGTGTGTATGGATGCATGTGAAATATAATTTCTTTTTCTACCCCTAACATCCAATAATTCACTCCCACGATTTTCCCCCACTCGGTATTTTCCATTGAAAATAGTTTCCTCACAAAAGAACTCCCCCAGAAAATATTCAAAACACGTGGAATTTACTGGGTTGACCTAAGCCCGGAAATTCTCAGACAAATAGTCCGCGGCAATTTCCCGCAAATACGATATTAATTCATATCTCCGAAAATCGATATAGACCCGGAATGTCATAGCGCTCGGCAAAGTGAAATCAGAATGCCAGGAAGAATAAAGTTACGGTCCATATTCCGAGGAGTGTATGTCAGTTTTTCACACGTATATATATATATCAGCCCCGCTAGAAAAAAAAACCGCGCACTCGGCTTCGATCTCACCCGCCTATGCTCTCCGTAAAACCCCCATGAACTCCCTGGAGATTCAGCATACGGTCTACTCGTATTATTCACGGTTATCGTACCACTTGAAAATTTCATCTCCGCCGTACTTAGATCATAAAAGGAAGTCATAGTGATCATAGCGTCTGGGGGTATCAGCATTTTAAGGTCATATTTGGGTAGTTTTGTGAGTGTTTGCGAGAGGCAAAGAGAGAAAAAAATTGGAAAATTATTGAATTGCCCAAGGGTAAGCATTTGAGGTACCTGGCGGAATATTTTTAAAGAATTGCATAAACTTTCGAACTTCCCCGTATGATTTTCCCATTTTTTAGTATTTACGCAGAAATACCTGAATGTTCACCAAACAAAATTGCAATAAAACTCTGATTGTTTTCCCCTCAATGGCTTACAATCAATAATTAATGAAGCGACACTAATGCCGTTTGTTCAATCTCAATAAAACTAATTGACTAGATCCACTAGTTCACCAAATGCTGTTGTTCTGGAGCATATTTATGCAGATAGTTTCGCTAATTTATGTGCATTGCAATGGGCCGCAACCATTTAATTTCTTCAGGATAGGATTGCAAATCGTTCAATTAATGTTTCGCCGCACACCAATCGCCTAATTATATAAATCTGGGGGCAATTGCTAGCGATTCCACTTAATCGATTGAATAGTGTACTCCCCGCAATGTGTGCCCAATGTTCTTTGCAATAATTGCCAGCTCAATGCCGCTTCATAGGGCAGATTACTATCGTTATAATTGCCTTTGGTGATAGATTCTGCAGAAAATAATTCATGTTTAATCATTTATTAAGAAAAACACGTCCGCAAAGTTAACGGCTCTTTCGTGGGTTTACTTATGCATTTGAAAAAAAGGTATTTTTTTATGACAAATAATTATCATAAAGTAAGAAAGAATATTCTATTTACAAAGCGAAGCTTGCAAAAGAAGGTTTAAACAAAATTTTGCGAATTCCCTAGATAATTTTATTCAAAATGTAGGAAATTCCTATCAAAGGATTTCCGGAAAACTGTCCAAATAAAACAATTTCAGGAGAGAGATGAAATTTAATTAAAATGTCAATAGAAATCCAATTAAATTATCTACCAAAATCGCAAATTTTTCCTATGAAATTTAAAGGGTCAATTTAAACTGACATCATTTCGTTTGAAATTCATTCATTTCTCACTGACCGCGTGTTTCATTATTCGTATAAACTTCCGTGTTAATCCTTTAAAAAAAATTTATCCCAGCTATCGCACAATCAGCATTGATTGTTGTACCTGATTCATCCCCGGTAGTTTTTCATTCCACAGTTGAAAAACTTTTCCGAAACTGTTGTTAAAAGGTTTTCCTGTTTTATTGAGTGTACAGTGAACACCTATTCGATATTTTTTATTCCGATTTTTTTTCCATACCTGAAATACCCGCCGACCATGCCCCATTCAGCGTGTGAATGTAACAATCGTTTCCACAGAAAAATGAAAAAGTGGAGAGGAATATATGATAGGGAAAAAAACTTCTCGGTGGATTTAGTTCAGATTGGTTGAATACCAAATAACGTGGAGGTGTTTTCCGCGCGTAGGTAGTGCTCTGGGATCTGTTGATGGGTATGGAGCCCGGTTTTATGCCCCAGGGGTGGAAGAGGATAGAGGGGTCAGAAAGGGCTGATACTCATGGCTGGATTTGATAATGCTGATTCAACTGGTGCACATGCGCAAGTGCCAATGCATTCGGCATGCAACAGTGGAATGGTTATCCTAATTGGATGATGCCGAGCCTAGGCCGATAATGCGAGCTAGATGTGGAGAGAAATTCATGGTACAGTGGCTAATCAACTTGAATCAAATGAAGGATTTTCTGTTTGATTTCACGTTGACAATGGATTTCATGTTTTCAATGGGTGATTCTGACGCTGAAGGGAAATGCATGGCGGAGATGATGCGGTGTATGTTGGAGGCTAGCAGGTATTCAATTTTGGAAATAGTTGTCAATGGGGGATTGAGTGACAGCTGTTGACCTGGTTGTAAGCGGGGCCATTGAATCTACGTTTATTGTTTTAGATTTAGTTGAGACGTAATCCACTGGAATGGCGGGGAATTTTGCCGGTACAATTCTATAGTCTCCGATGGAAATATCTGGGGAGAGTATGAATTTAATTTCCATTAATTTGGGAGAATCGATAGACTGAATAAAATCTGAATGAACGAGAAATTTATCTTAAATTGACGCTGAGTGCCATTATCTTCATTCAGAATTGACGAAAATTGGAAATGAACTTTCTATGAATTGACAATTCGAAACTGCCCGGAAATTGAATTTTCTCTCGTGAAATATCCGCGAAGGCGAAAACCTAATGAAATATCCAATGGTGTGACCAAGACCACATGATGCATCTGGTGACAATAAGAGTGAAGAGAAATCGAGCCAAATCGGATTTCCGTGTCCAACGTATGAAGTCAACCACGAATTTCCGGTCGGAAGGTCGCAATACGTCCTGGGTCTTTGGCTTTCCCTCGGTGTCGTTACGACATTGTATATCGTAAAACATTTATTCACAAGTGATGTACGGGAAACACCCGGTGAACTCTCCAAGTACTGCAGGATGTGGTGCAGGATTTTGGCCCATGGTTTATACACAACCATTTGCCCCTTCATTTCTCATTCTCGATCCCTCGGCATGAAGAAGAGACCAAATCTTTGACTTCCGTATTTTGTTTGGGCTCTCTTTCTCAACCGCTTTTTTTGCATTTTCCCATTTTCAAATGATGTTTTATAGAATTTTAAAATTCATTATTTGATACTCGACGACTTCCGAATGATTCTGAGTTGATGTTCAATCTCCCAATGAGTTTGAGAATTTTAGACGTCCTCGAAATTTTGATAATCGCCTCCAGAATTTCCAAGTTGAATAGGCAATTTCATAGACAATTCAATCTTAAATTGAATTCGAATGGACAATAAGGAAAATCAACGGAAGTAGCTAACAACAAATTGTCGGAAGTTAGTGTCTCTCGCATATTCCGAAATCTTTCAAAAGTAAAAGCTACTGCGGACGTACCTTAATTTCAGCCAAAAACGAACGGGTTATTTTTTAAAAATTAGTTTAGTATATTCAACGAAGTGTGAGATGCCGTAAAGACTCCATTTTTGACGGAGCTCACTCAGGAAAACTCCTCTCGAATTCCTACGATTTCTACAAACGATTAAATATACTACAAAGTTACGGAAACACACGCCTAGATACTCAACTGGAGAAACAGAGATTATGCATAAATCCGGCTTGAGCCTCTCCTCCATCCCCAAAGTAAATCACTTCTACATTTCTCTATTGCCCCCTGACGTCACAACTGGAAAACTTTTCAAAAACTTTTCACCGGGTTATGCACACCGTGGATAACACAGAGCGAGTGAGCACGTGAAATACGACGAAATAATAAGCGAGTATCGGAGCGAAGGGCTTCTCTCGTTAGAAGGTTTCACGCAGGCCAGGGGTATTTGCGCTGTTGGGTCTCTCATGCATCAAAGGGGAGACCTTCCCTCGTCAAAGTTTGATTGGACCAACTCTGAGCTGGCCTGATGACACTATTGTCCCAATTACGAACGTTCTACGTAGTACTTCGATGTATCCGTGTTTCGCTCCAGTTAAGAGACGCTACGGTATTCCAATTAATTTCATAATTATGGATGGACTTCTCCGTAAACTGGGCTTGGAGCTTCACTATTTTATGGATTGAATTAGAGTAATCCGATTCGGGTACGGCAAGTAATTATGGATTTCAATCCCAATATCTTAGCGATTTCGATAGATAATTGTATTGGATGTTTATCTATTTATAAAATTCGTGTTTAATTTTCAGTTTCAGTTTCAGCATTTTTTACTTGTTTCTATGTAATATATTTTATTGAGATTTGTTATATAAAATTTTCACGGCTCCTTTTCTTACTCTTTTAAATTAAATATTTTTTCTGTTAATCGGGAACATAAAAAAGAACAGAAAAAATGGAGAAAATGATTTTTATAGAAAACATTCAAACAGAAGGAATTGCACAGAAAAATACTATTCTACCTATTTTTTATATAATATTTTGAATGAAATATTTCGTGAGAAGTGGAGAAAAACTAGTAAAACTACAAGAGAATTGTCTATAAATCCCCCGGAATTTTTTATTAAATGCTTTTATGGAGACTCCTAGGACATCTGTTTCCATAATAAAATCTTGACAAACCCGCAAATGTTTTATGGACTGTTTTTTATGCGTAAATACTGCATATAAACATTTCCCACTACTAAATAAAAACGAAAAAAAAAATAGCAAGAAATGTTTCTCTCAGTGAATATATAAATAATTATTGCAAATTGGTTTACACCAGGACCGAATATATTATTTTATTATTCCGCGGCCACTTTGTTATTGTAAACTCTTGAAACAACTCCAAACACTTTTACAAAGGAAAATAAAATGTAATAAGAGCTGTGCATGCATTAGTACTTGTTCACGTCGCCTGTTTTCTCACCGGCCGACGTGGAAAATTCCCTGAAAATTTTTTTCTACTCGTGTTAACAAAGACTCACGGCACATGGAATGAATTCATTTAATTAATTTGCCTTGTCATAGGGTGAGTAACGAAATTCATTCTCGGGGAAACGCCCATTAATTATAAAATTTCGGGGAGATGAACAGGTATTTCAGGAATGACTGGTGTTGCGTCAACGGAAAGGGGTAAACTATTTCAATCTTTTCGGGGAAGACAGTGGCGATGAATTAAATACCCTGCATTGAACAATTGTTGTGATGAAATTCAACGCATTGTTCCAGCACTTTATCAGAATATTCAATTTGCATGCTTCGAATTCATTCTCTGGTGTTGTAGAATGAGAATAACCCTTTCGGTATGAGCGTTTCTATCATTGCAGTAGTTTCGAGATAATTTTACTAAATACTATTCAACTCTGAGAGTTCTCGTTTAATCGAAAGGGAGGTATGTAAACAGAATAATCCACGCCGCAAAATTTTTAATTATTCAATTCGTTTTTAATTAAATCAAAATATTGATGTCTTAACCATTTTAAATTCACGGATCTATTTAGGCATAATTAGGTCTAATTAATATCAATGGTCACGGGGTAATTAACTGGGTTTCGCATTTTTAAAGACAAAACTTTTGACATCTCGTGCAATAATTCTTTCCCAGAAATTGCGCAAGAAATTCATGAGAAATAGGCAATCCAACTTTTGACGAGCACACGTTATTACTGGAGTTGTACCCGTAACGCGAGTCAAACAAATCGTCAATAATTGCTGAGTCCTCGAATAGCAAGAGAATCCACTCCGGAAGACATTGATGCATGCCTCCAGCCTCCCCGACCTACTTCCCTGGCCCTTGAAATATTAAACCCCCCCCTAAAACTCCTACCTCTATTTTCCATTCCCAAACACCTCGCATTCATCAATCTCGCTGTTAAACTGTCGTTTCGCTGTCTCCAATTCGAAATTTTAATGTTTCTTTTATATCGTGATAACCGTCACCACTGGACAAGCCATCAACACGAAGAATTACTGGGTCCCCCGTCCCATTACTACCGTCCGATATAAATTGGCTTCATAGCTCAGGACATCCACCGGGCTTACTGTATCCCAATGCCTTTCGATGTCGTCAATGTACTTACCCCGGGAAACTTTATGATCCCCCGGCATCTAAATCAATGTAATATCCACTGTAATAACTCGGCTTTTACCCTGAAACATCCCGTGTCACTTCCATCTACTTTGGTATTAAAGAGAAAAAGAGCACCTGCTGTGAAATGGGCTATCTAAAAATTACGGCTTTAGGATTTTTAAGTGGCGCAAATTCTGAATTAAAGGAGTGTAAAACCTACTCAAATACCGCACATCAATTTAAAGAAAATGGAACGAGAGTTAATGCTAATTAAAACCTTCTGGTTGGGTCTGAGCTAAATTACTCAGTCTCGGGTGATTGATAATAATTAGTTAAAAAGTTCTGGATGATTAGAATTCCTCTTTTAATTGATGTTTTTGAAACATGTATTTATAAAACATGTTTGCAGATGTTGATAGTTCTGTGTAACTCATTAAGTTGGAATATTGACTGGGGTAATCCTATAATTTCAATTTTTTCTTTTTTTTTCAATGATAATATTGTTGGACAAAATAAAAATGCAGGGCTACAAATATCAGTCGTTAGAAAATTCAGGCTCACGAATTTCGGTTAAAAATGGACACTAATTTTTCCCCTCAAATATTTAAATTAATAAAATTGACACAAGAAATAATAAAATGTCCATAGAACGCCCTGGATTTTCCTACTTTTTTTAATCCCCGCCTATTGACCCAACAAAAAATGGACGATATCCTCGCAAAGGGAAGTGAGGAGTATGATTGCCAGATTATTCAACGCGAGATAACTCATCCAAAAAATCGTTTGCATTGCGTGATTACAATTTTCCCGCAACGAATAATTCCGTCCAAATATTTGGCAAAGTGATCCACTTACAATCCCATGAATATTGAGCACAGTAAAAATGTTGAAACCGTTGAGGATGTCGCATTGCGGTATTGCAAAGCACCCACAACAATATCCAAACAATTCTTTCTTTAATAACATCTCATTCGTTTCATTTATTTCCTTTTCTTGACTAATGAAGGAACGTTTGCGTGGCACGCGAGTTAAAATTATACCTACGGAGAAATGGTATAATTGCAACGAGACCCTGGACTTCAAATCTCATCGCGTGCTAAATAATGCCAGATTCATTAGCACGACAAGATAAAAATGAGTATTAACCCAGGAATAGAAATTAACAATTTGTAATTCGATAGGGGCGTCACAGGGAAATATCTCGAGGGGGGGCTTGGTGCGCACTCAAACTTTTTTTAAGTCTATAAAGCATGCGGTGTAAACTAAAAATGAAAAAAAATTAAGAAGTTATATATGAACATTTTCGATTGAAAAGAAAAAAAATCATTGAAAAATCCAATTTCTGCCCAATCCTCATTATTCAAACATCTAAAAACCTCCAGTTCGGCACCAAATTAAAGTAATTTTTACAAAATAAAATTGAAAAAACGAAAATACTGCAACATGAATAAAAGGTCTTCCTTTCTCATTATCAAAAAATTTTAATGAGTTTCAGTTTGCCAGGAAACCGATTTATATTCAAAATATTTTTGACTCAGAGCGGGATATAAAAATCGGTAATTAATTTCCGTTAAGAGTGAAGATTAAAATTGACAAGTTGTTTCATCGCCTGTACAAACCTCGTGCAAAAATTATTGACGTCTCCTAGAAAGTGATCTACCATTTTCTAGGCAAACCCAATAATTTTTGTATGAAAAGAAACGTTGAAAAATAATTAAAATATTGCAAAATATCGTTCATTGAATCTCCCTTCACAGAATTTTTTGACGATCTATCCTACAATATTTAGCGGGAAAATGTGAAGACTTGAAATATCCAAATCAAGAAAATAAAATTAAT
>JAPYZM010003854.1:0-10374 GCA_030522845.1 Psyttalia concolor
ACGTCTGATCAAAATTCAGCTAAATAATCGTGATAATGTTCGTGACTTACCCCATATTCCGGTAGAGCGTCCTTCAAGGCCCTCACCGATTTTTTAATCAAACTCTAGAACTGAAGATCGTTCGATAAGCCCGCGCACATCACGAAAATTTTCTTGACAATCATTGTTCACCGTAACACTGCTTACTTAGTACTGAGGTGGCAATAACACTTGAAATATTCGGGTGTTCTGTTTATTCTAGTAGGTACTCCTTCCGATCAAAACAAACACCGTTGACTATAATACCACGGCACTCTTGAGTAGATGTAAACAGGAGAAATTCGGTTTTGAGTAATATCACAAAAATTCTAGCCGAATAATGTGAATTTATTTGGGGGGGTCTTTCTTAACATTTACCCAAATCAAATCATTTGTAATCTTTGTAGGAGAATCGCAATCAAAAT
This sequence comes from Psyttalia concolor, assembly GCA_030522845.1. NCBI lineage: Eukaryota > Metazoa > Arthropoda > Insecta > Hymenoptera > Braconidae > Psyttalia > Psyttalia concolor. The sequence goes on from JAPYZM010003854.1 coordinate 444, forward strand.
ATGAACGAAAAAAAATTTTATCTCGTCCTCCCCCGCTTTTAGCTGTACCTCTATCCTGATACCATCGTTTCTCACGTAGACGAGGAGTGAAGAACAACGAGATGATTTGTTCTGAATTTTTCAATTAGAGATTACTGTGGAAGCTTATGGATTTAGCAGAGCATTCCGCTGATGAAAATGTCGATATTTTTTCATTCATCCGAGTACAACAAACAACACGAGAAAAGGGAAAATATCTGATCAGACGTGATGAAAATGTGAATACAATGGGCTCATTCGATGAGAGGGAAAATTGTTTTTTATCGGCTTTAATCTTTTCAATAAAATTGATCCGCCTTCTAACAAATACGATCAGGTATTTCACTGGATCTGATTGTAAGTGATATCTCGAAATGTAAACAAGAGAAGTCTGTAGAATGGGAATGATTTGACATTTCAAACATTTTTAGCGATCTATTTTGCCTAATTGTTGGTGCTAATTCTACTCTGTAATACGTGAACGTTATATAAAAGATATTTGAATTATTATTGTTCACTAGCGAAATTGGAATTAATCATCAAATTAGATGAAAGTATTTGATTTCTGAATTAGTAAGGAACGATGACTCTGTGAAGTAACCAATTGTCACAAGTGTCTCTGGGGGAATTCAATCAATAGCATTCCGATATTCACTCCGTGTCATTCCGGCAGAATCGGAAATCGGGATACCACTTTATCAATTCCGGTTGAGACGTTAAATTGGCTGCCATAAATCGGAAATACTGAATACTAAAATCGACTAGCTAATAATTACTTCTGGCTTGTAAATTATTGGAAGCGATATCCAACTCATTGATCATTACTCCATGAAAGACGGAATTTTTTTTTTCTTTTTCAGGGATAAAAGAATGCCATAATTACCGTAAATGCCGCTTGTGAGAAGCTCGTCGTCCCGACGCAGGAGGGCGTCGCGGAGCGTCGTAAATTCTCCTCAAGGCAACACTGGGAATACTCCAGGTACGGCCGCACTGAAGTCACGAAGAGCCTCCGTAGCGACTGATAGACCATCCCATCTAGCTCAAAATAATATTCCTGGTGAAGGGATGGACAGACAACGATCACCAAGAAGCAGTATAGTCCCGAACATTGCATTGAATATCGAAGATAATGAGGAAGTATGTTCTAAAAAGTTTAACTTCATTTCCATTGTCCGATAGATCTTGTTTTTGCTTCCGAATGAAAGCTTTCTGATCAATCAATTTTTTGGATTTTGCATATTATCAAAGTGATCAAAGTTTGTGATTTTTCATATTATATCAACCCTATGTGATGCAACGAGTCCGAAAATGCAATTTTTAAATCGTTTCCGAACGTATGTACTGTGACAAGACAAAATCAAAACATTTTATTCTTCTATTAATACCCAATGGATGTTATTATTATCATATATTTGAATTAAGTGATTATACCCCCCCTAATCTATAATCCCCCCCCCCCCGCAACTATTCCTGCTCCCTGCAATCCCATCCCATGAAAACAACGTACCATCCGCCCTACAAGTCGACGATGCACCGATTAACGGCCTTCACGCATCCCAGGGAACAGAAAGACTTCCGGGCCTAGAACATCGCGAATCGGAAGTATTTCGTCCTGGTTTCCCCCGCCCTTTCCTTGACGCTCACTCAGGATTCACTATCACCGAATCAGTGTGACCCACTTATATCAGAAATAAGAAACAACACCGGTCATTGGCTAAAACGGTCACCAGATCAAAGGACTAGCTAACACAGGGGGAACTCCGCGCCGACACACTACTTGTTACCCAGACCCGGCGGGAGACACGTGCCCAGAAGGTTCTTGGAAGAAGACTTTAAGAGTACCACGAATTACTGGATTGGTGATATTCTATTAATTGGATCAAGTGCCCTGGGATCCGACACAGTGATTTACCTGGAAAGAAGGCCCCGGCAATTGGAGATTGAGGATTACCGATTCAAAGGGAGGCCTTTCCATTCCCCTGATTCCCCTCTCAGGCCAATAAACGTTACTATTCTCTGGGTACTTAGATTTATAGAAGAATATACTATAATTATCAACCAAATGCCCTCGTCTTTATTTGTGGCGCTCTAATTAATGTAAAATTACAATAAATTAATTAGCCCGGTCGCAGTACGTATGTGTGTGTATATGTATGAAATTTTCTCGTGGATTTTGGTTAATTGCTCGACAATGAATCGATGGACTTACATGTTTTTTTTTTCAAATATAGGTTTCATTTGGTCCTATGCATAACCGTTGATTAAAATTCAATTCATTCATTGATTTTTTTTATTTTTAAATTTTTCCAAAAATTGTTTTTCTCACGATAGCCAAATAAAAACGTTCGTAATGAATTAAATAACGGCTGAATAAATTTGTTCCTGTGTCTCCGTGACCCAGTTGCATAAATAAATACAATATTAGTTATTTAAGTTGCATAAATAACATAGATTTAATGAAACTCGAAATTTCCGTTTTTGTGGAACATGCAATAGGGATAATAATATATGAAGTGACCATTCGGAGGCATACTGCTAATTTAGTAGCAAAGAAAACTACAGTATATCCAATGCCAGAGCAATTTTCCACTTGTTATTGATATTCGTATGGGGATAGAAAAAAAGTCATACAAACGATTATAATCTAGGTGACGAGAGACGAAAATTGTATTTCAGGAATTATCGAAAGGGATTTTAAGGAACTTTATCCGCATTTAAATGTTCAATCGGTGCGAGTACAAGAGTAGTGAAAATTATTAATTCATTATAGTGAATATTGTGTAATCACTGAATGAACTAGCTCGAAAACTTTTGCAGCCCACTGGGAGAAGATTTCTCCCAGATCCAGAGCTGTGTATATCAACACGGGGCTTGTTTCCGGATGCCAATCGAAGCCCGAGAAATTCGCTCGTTCCCGAGGAATATTGCAGAAGTCCTCGAGGTTCTCTGATCCCAGATGTGGCTCGAAGTCCCAGAAATAGTTTGCTACCGGACGGCTCGCGTAGTCCAAGGCACTCACTCGTGCCAGATGGAGCTCAAAGTCCTCGAAGTCCCTACGGCCCAGAGGGATCATTCAATCGAAGTCCCCGGGGCAGTCTGGTGCCAGGAGCGACAACAGGAGTATCAAGAAACAGTCTCATGCCTGACAACAGAGACATCAGGAGTTCACGGCACTCTTTAGTACCAGACACTTCGAGAAGTCCACGCGGTAGCATTGCTAATATCGAATTCGATAGAACACCGAGAGGATCAATATGTCCAGACATGCCAAGATCACCACGAGGCAGCATTGTTCCACCCATAGACCTGGATAGAACGTCGCGAGGCTCAATATGTCCTGATATATCAGCGAATAGGTCACCAAGAGGATCTATTTCATCGGAGTATCATAATCCGAGTCCAAGGGGCTCCATTATGCCCGAGCCTAATAAATCTCCCCGCGGTTCAATCGCTCCTGATCCAAATCGCTCGCCAAGGGGATCTATCTGTCCGGAGAGTGGACGTAGTCCACGAGGCTCCATTGCACCTTTCGAAGGTGGCAATAGATCCCCCAGAGGATCTATAGGTGTTTCAGAGTTTGATAGAAATCCTCGGGGGTCTATTGGAGAACAGGACGGCATCAATCGTAGTCCAAGGGGTAGTATTGGTCCAGATATTCATCGGAGTCCTAGGGGCAGCCTCGGAGGATACGAAAAGCGCAATCAACGGGGAAATAACCTTACACCCCACGAGCCAAGGAGAGCCTCCGCTGATCAAGGTTAGTAATAATCTTCCCTCCTTAGAAACATGTTTGACATTTTACGAAAGGGATGATATGAACGAAAATGGGTATAGACGTTGATCGGGATTATCAAAATCAATGATGAATAAAAAATATGAAACAGAAAAAAGTAGTCATGATAGTTTGCGATGGCCACATAACTCGGTGTCGATGCTCATTAAATTGCATCTACTTGAATGCTCATGCGAAAACGAGAACATACTGGGGATAGGAGAGAAATAGAGGAGCTTCAGATATCAGAAATCGTAGTCAGCTGGGTCAAATAATTCCATAGATATCTTCGAACTGCACTGATATTTCGAGAAATAAAGAACCTTTCTCGTATCAATATTAACGACCCAAGGGAGTAGCATACCTTCGAGACATTCAGTAGAAAAGACTGAGTGTTACTGACCAGGTTATGTGAAATTGTTAAGCCATTTCTCAAAGGTTATTGTCGATAAGTCGATTAGACGAGAAAAATTGCATCCCACCTCACCCAAGTTCATAAGTTCATGTTTGTTCATTTTGCTTTGGATTTATAATTACAGGATTAGCAGGGAATCGAAGCAGTTCTCCGTATCGCCAGAGGGATGGAAATTCGGGTAGTGTGAGATCTGGTGGAAATCATAATGATACCCCTGCCACACTTGGATATGGAACAAACGCATGGGCGGAATCTAGGCGAGCCAGCAGTTCCGTGTCACAGGTGAGATTGCATCTATTCTTTTCGAATGGAAGCTTTGTAACCGTAATATTGTCAGTATCTTTAATTTCAATGTAATTATAATTTTAATTTTAATTTCAATCACGCGTGTCCAATTTTGACGACCATGTTTGTACGCCCCTATGGCCAGTGCAAATTCGGAGATGGTCAATTATAGAAAAATTGACTGATTAAGCCGCCAAAATCATTTCAAAGAATTTTAAATTATCGGAATATCAATCTTAATGAGGACTAATTCTATGGCGGAGGTTTTTACACTAATGCACCCACTTTTGAAATCGTCTTTTTTGAAAGTATTCGCCATGATACCTTCTATTTGAAATAACCAAAATACATGGACCCGTTTATATAAAGTTTTCCCGATAACCTGTTTTTTTTTTCAGAAGTGTAATAATTTTGATATATGCAAAAATCACTTATAAAGTTACAATTTGGACAAAATTCCAGTCCTCTAATTCTCCGCGTCGCTGATCCCAATACTCTGCATTGACCGTCAACGCAATCGCATTAGTAGTATCCGAGATATTCGTTTTTTTCTGAGAACTTTTGTGTCCATTCGCGGGTCGTTTGCGTTCAAGTGAGCGCACTAAAGTCGTTAAATTTATCGATTTTTTTTTATTTCTCTTGGAAATAATAGAGAATAATCTGTAGCGTGAGAAAAATACCGAAGTGGAGAATTATATTTGTATGTTAGCATGCGTTACTTGGTAAAATTCATGGCCCATTTTTACAAAATCAACGGAGACAGCTCAAAGCGTTCCAATTGTCTTATTGTGGGCAAAAATTTACCCTATATTCGTTAAATTCCCAGCCTTGGCGCAAAATGATCGGTTAGCGATTGGTGGGACGACCCATTTAGCTGTTGTCGCAGTATTTTACCTGCCACATTTCTGTATGTTTCCCACGTATGCTGAGGCAGCGAAATCCACGTGTCAACTCCACTGAAACGAATCTATTGAGAAAACCCAACACAATAGTCTCTTTACAAATTGTTCTACACATATATTCACTCTCGCTCTCTCTAGAACATATTTGGAAGTGGAAATTCAAGTGCAGACTCGTATGAGCTTCAGTAATTGGAGTCACCTATCACTTGACCCCGATCTCACTTTCTAGGAAGAATTAAAATTATCGAGAGTATACTCGAGTGTTGCTTGAAGGAGGTAGTGGTACTTAACCACGTTACACTGCACTTTATTTCTTCCAATGCAGAGATCATCATAACAGTCAATCTGTCACGAACTTTTTAATTCCTTTCAATTACCGCGCTTATGAAGACTCATCTCATTGTTTTAATCGGAAATGGATTTACCTTTTTTATTGTTAGACATTCTTTTCTTGAAATATAAGGCCTTGAAGTAAACAAAATGGGCCTGCAGGAAAGCTTTTCTTTGATAACTTTTTCGTGAAAAAGAGAAGGAAAAATAAAACACATTGTTCACAGAATTTCTTAGTCTTTAATTAAGAAGATGGGGAATAAACGGATTTTCCGTATAGATTCAAATCATTTTTTGAGTGTTTTATGTAATTCTGCATGAGAATTCCATTGGAAATCAAATGAGGTTTGAATGACCTAAAATTCTCAAGCGCATTACCAAAATTAAACATCACCTCTAAATGTTCTATGAATTCAAAATACAAGAGAATTGTTACCTAAATTCTGAAAACATTGTTGAATTTTCACTGTCACACGAGCCGGAAAATTGCAATTTCATTCATCTGATGAATCTAAACATAAATTGCTTATTTAGAATCATAAATATCTTCGGAAAAATCGTAAATTAGAATTAAAAACGTGTAATACATTAGTCCACAAGGTTCATTTACGTACAGAATTATCTCCGTGTTACATACTCTAGCATTCAATTGATTTTTCGTTAATACAATATATAGAGTTTGAAAATCTCTACATTTCCTTCTTGAAATTTCAGAAGTCACCACAATAATATCTCAAGAACTTTGTCAACATTATGCAGTAATAGCAAACTTTATTTCTCCAGTTTTCAGGTGACGAGTCTCGGAGGCTCTGCATGAGGAGCGTAACATCAACCGAAAAAGGAGCTTGCAATGCCAATCTGGGGGTTGCCACGTATGGTTCCCTCGTCTTTCAGCTAAAGGAATCTCATCGCGAGGCGAATGGGACGTGTGACTTTGTGTTGAAAGCCATGAGAGTTGTTAGTAAAACGATGGTTGTAACAATCTTTCTTGTGTGTCTTTCCACAGTACCCCTGCTGATGCTTATTATGGGTAAGTTTCAAATTAGAATTATAATAATATCATTGACATGCTTGTCCATTATGTGAAAATTTCCCGTCACTTCATTACACTGCCAGATATTTTAGGGTTTAATATTGGGGGGTGAAATCATATCATAAATATCCCATATAATATTTGCATAATGTATCATTCGAAGAAGAACAATTTTCACGAACCGAGACTGACAATGCGAACGGTAAAAACTAATGAATAATTGCCACCTTTTTATTGCTAACACGATTGTTAACTTAAACGTGATAATTTGCGGGTGAGAAACGCGTGGTTTGGTCCTACAGTGAGAGATTTAAATTCTTAAACAGCCTTAACTTGTATCCTATAGATTTTGTTTACGAACATTAATCCCCAATTGTACACTGAAAAATTCTCTCCCTTCGGACTCCAGAGAAATAATAAAAAGCGTGAAAAAGGAGTGAGGTAGCTAAGTTGACTGGAATAAATTATCGATCTACCGGCGATAATCAACTGTCGGGAGTTATGACACGCGAACTTCATGCAGTTCAACGGAGCTCTGAGCTCTATTCGACATGCAAGCCCACTTAATTTCATCTGTGCCACTGGCCTCTTGTTCGAGAGGCCACGGAAATCGATATGTACATCCTATATACAGTGGATAGTATGTCACTGGCGTAATGTATAATTCCCTGAAAATGTGCGAACAAGAGTTCTCGATCAGTCGTTCACACAGAAATAATTATTCGCGGCTTATACTCAAGCTATAAAGTTCAGATACCTACACATAAAATGGGCTACACAAAATATTCATGAAGTGTGAATCAAGATTTTCATTTTATATGTATTTTATACATAAGATCGGATTCACAGAGTTTGTGCGTAAGGACAATTGTGTAAACTTTACGTTCAACATTATGAAAATAAATAGGACATATCTCTGAAAGTAAGTAGCATCATATGATATATACTGAGTTGGAAAATCTCATTTGGTGTTCATAAGAAAAAAGTAGATTTACCTCGGCAAGAGCTTTCTCATGACCTATTCGGGTTCGTACTTTGACATCTGTATATGCGGTCTGGGCTCTGTGGTTTTATTATGAGAGTACTCTCTTTCGAAAATGATACTGGACTATGTGAGATGGAAAAAGTTTTTCCACGGAAGAGCTCAACGGATGTGTGTAATAGACTTAATGCACACTCTCAAAGTGAATTGTAGATGAATTGATAATTCATCCGTATGTGCAAATTTATGCTGCCATTCAATGGTATCCAACTATCCTGTTCTCCCCGTGATCTAGTTCACTGGTCATTAAATTCACACCTCTATAAAAAGAAGAACGAATATACTCATCTGTGCTTTTTCACACCACCATCCAATTACCTCATGGTTCACTTCACACTGTTATCCCATGCTGCCCCACAGCTCCTTTCATTCCAGATACACTTCTCATTGGCCTCAATTCCGGTTACTCTGAATTATCCCCTTGCGTACTGTATTTAATTCTTCTCTATGTACCCTCTTCGATTAATTACACTCAGAAGGTGGAAAGTATACTTACTGGGCCAAACAACTGCGCCACTCAGGAGTGTAGAATATTCTACCTTTGCTATGCCCATTTTTAGGCGTAGTTGTCAAAGTCCAACGGATTTGGTAAGCTGAGGAAATTTCCGATCGATATAGCTTCTCCCTTTTCATTTTTAGGGATTTTTTGGATTTCTGGATTTTCGAGGTCTGATTTCCGCGATTTTCGACTGGGTTGACACATTTTCTGCGATATCTCAGAAACTATTGCTCTGATCGCCACGGGGTTTGCGCCATTCGAAAGCTGAGCTCATTTCCCATCGATATAGGGTATGAAAAAGTTTCTGAAATGATTTTTTGACCCCTTTTTTGTTAATTTTATGATTTTTAGAAAAATTGAAAAAACGGCTCAATAAATCGTTTTAGAAACTTCGGGATAGGCTATATCGATGGGAAATGAGCTCAGCTTTCGAATGGCGGAAACCCCGTGGCGATCGGAGCAATAGTTTTTGAGATATCGCAGAAAATGTGTTGACCCCGTCGAAAATCGTGGAAATGAGAGGCTGCCAAACGTCAAAAATCCGAAAATCCAAAAAATCCTCAAAAATGAAAAGTGAGAGGCTATATCGATCGCAAATTTCCTCAGCTTTCCAAATCCGTCGGAATTTTGGAGCTACACCCGATACTTTTCGAGACATCGGCATTTTTCAGTGAAAAATTTCAAAAAAGGGTTCTAAAAGTCCCTAAAGGGCTTAAAATTTCCTGGAAGTGATGCCAGAAGGGCCCAAAAACGAAAGTAGAAACCCCTAGAAACTCCTCAGCTCTCAAAAACCCGAAAAAAGGACGATAAAGTGCTTAAAAGTTGAAAAAACGCGAAAAAGCCCGAAAAAGGGCCAAAAAAGGGCAAAAAAGGACAAAGGCTCACCTTCCTCCAAAAAATCGAGATTCCGGCATCTCTGGTCGACCAGATGGCCAGCCAGTCATCTGTCTGGCCCGAAAAGTCGAAACCTCGAAAAATCAAAGGCCCCCCCCTTTCCATTTTCGGGATTTTCCTCAAAGTCGGCACTTTTTTGACGATATCTCAAAAACTATTGCTCCGATCGCCACGAGGTTTACGCCATTCGAAAGCTGAGCTCATTTCCCATCGATATAGGGTATTAAAAAGTTTCTGAAATGATTTTTTGACCCCTTTTTTGTTAATTTTATGATTTTCAGAAAAATTGAAAAAAACGGCTCAGTAAATCGTTTCAGAAACTTCGGGATAGCCTATATCGATGAGAAATGAGCTCAGCTTTCGAATGGCGCAAACCCCGTGGCGATCGGAGCAATAGTTTTTGAGATATCGCAGAAAATGTGTTGACCCCGTCGAAAATCGCGAAAATAAGAGGCTGCCAGACGTCAAAAATCCGAAAATCCAAAAAATCCCTAAAAATGAAAAGTGAGAGGCTATATCGATCGCAAATTTCCTCAGCTTTCCGAATCCGTTGGAATTTTGGAGCTACACCCGATACTTTTCGAGAAATCGGCATTTTTCAGTGAAAAATTTCCAAAAAGGGCCCTAAAAGTCGCTAAAGGGCTTAAAATTTCCTGGAAGTGATGCCAGAAGGGCCCAAAAACGAAAGTAGAAACCTCTAGAACCCCCTCAGCTCTCAAAAACCCGAAAAAAGGACGATAA
>JAPYZM010003855.1:0-15946 GCA_030522845.1 Psyttalia concolor
GGCTCGTGATATAAACCTCCCACTCGCCAAAAACCATTTTTTTTCACTTGTTACGAAATATACTATTTCATCACGCTATGTCGGAAAAGTAACTTTTCACTCGCCTTCGGCTCGTGGTATAAACCTACCACTCGCCAAGAACCATTTTTTTTCACTTGTTACGAAATATACTATTTTGACTTGTAGGACTATATCACTCGCCAAAAACCATTTTTTCACGTGTTACGAAATATAATATTCTGAAATTTTTAACGCTTTAAAAGATAAAAAAAAATGTCAAAATTTTGAAGAGGATATGGTGTTGTATACCTAATATTTTCCCTGTTTACTTTTCCAAAACCTTTTTCTCTCTCTTCAAGTGTCCACCACATGGTTCATTTAGAACGAACCATTCCCGAATATTTTATTACGGTTTTATTACTATAATCCCCAAAATTCCAAAAACCCTCCGAATCGTTTTACAAACCCTTATGCCCAAAATCCTTTAAATTATTTAGCTACCCCTCGGTACTTTCCTGTATCTTGGGACCCTAATTCGGTACTTTCCCCAATTACTCGATTCCCGGAACTTCTCGTAGCGTCACACCTCTTACCGTTACCCCGTAAGTCTAGCCCTCAAAGGTCATCCCTCTTAGTAATTAGCCAATCACTCATCTTGGGCCTTACTCCCTCCAGTTCCTTCAACCCCGACTATCCACCCTGAGAGGACTCTAACTGAGAAGACTCGGTACTCCTGCTTGGGGAGAAGTAACTAGACAGTCGAAGGGACAAGATCTCATATTCAGGAAGATATCCAAAATAATCAAAACTACTTGTATTTAGTCTAGAAATAAAGATTTCGTGTTTAAGTTGAAGTGAATTATTTCTTCAATCCGGAATCCAACAATGATATCTCGTGAGAATTTTATGCTACCGCAATTTTCTGTGCACACTTGGACAAAAATAAATAATCTTCAGCATTTTATGAACCAAATAGAATCACTTCAATCGTTATCTGATCATTTACTATAGTGGGTACTATCGTCTCCACGTGTGAAGACTTTTTCCACTTACATTACACTTTAGAATTCACATTTTTTGTCATTTCAGTAGGTCGCGACTGCTGTTGATCTTTAAATTAGACATAACGACGAAAAATTTACGTTGCAAAATACGTCAGGATATTGAAAACGCCACGTAAAATGTAAACATTGAGATTTTGTTTTACTCATACAGATCAACCCTAAGGGGTGATTTGCAGAGAAAAAAAATATTTATAAATCGCATCAATTGTCTTCTGCTCATGACTAGGTATTGTTACGTGTACCTCTTTCAAACTTAATCTCCATTGTCAATGATCAGACAGAGTGAGGAACCAAAGTGAGGAACCACCTCTAAACGTCTCCAGGGAAGTCCCTAATGTTTATCTGAATCACCTGGACCACCTCATTAGAATGGCTGAGGAAGTTCTTTAGACATTTACCGTTTTTTAAATCATTAATTACTCATTTATTAATCAACGAATGAATTTTATCGAACATATTTCCCGAGGGTAACGTCACCCAGTCGTTGCTATCCTTCAAGTCGGCTAATAAAGTTCGTGTGTATTGAGAAAACAATTGTTAATGCGCATTTCAAATTGCGTATAAAATAAAAATTATAAAATTGAATGCGTGCGAAGATTCGAAAGAGTTGTCGATAATTCTCAATAAAATTCACACCGTGAAGTATTTATTTTATTGTATTTTCTAAGAATCCGTATTTTTTACAGTTTTCAGGTTCTTCGTTACGAGTGAAGGGATAATGACTCGTTAAATGACTCGGCGCAAATGTTTTTGCATATTTTAGACAAGGGAAATGAAGATATTCGGATTGTCTAGAGGAGACTGGGGCAAAACGAACACCTTAAGAAGGAAAAAACCATTTTTAATCGAGAAAATATGCTTGAGCATTTTCAAATGGTTCAGGATATAACCAAAAAAAGGGACAACCTCTGCTGTCGACGAACATATTTTATTGGGCGGGTGGGGGCAAAACTATAATTTTTTCTTTCATAAAAATAATTTTGTTTGATCCAATTTTAAGTTTCAATTATCGACTCTCAACGCATCACCAGTAATTGAAAATTAAACTTGAAATAATTTAGCTGTTCTCAATATTTCGAAGATAAAAATTTGAAGAATGTTTTGAGGTGTTTTTATCTATCTATTGATTTATGATTGTTGTGGGAAGGTATGCATACTCACTAGATTTCGTAATTCTGCCTAATTGAAAAATTGAGACTTTAGCGGCTCAATTTTCATCCATTCAAGCACATATGGGTGATTCCATGGAAATAGCGATCTTTTACGCCAATATTTTTTCAAATATCAAGATAGCAGTAAATTTTTTTTTTTTTGAACGTATTTTCGTCATATTTTGGGTATGAGAAAGATCTCCTAACTTCTATTGCGCTACAACTTTAGTTGTTAATTTCAATGTTAATTTCAATGCTAAAATGAGAAATAAGCCACGTTTGTGACATTTGAGGTTGTGACATTTCGTGTTTAACTTAATCTCTGAAAACACGTTTGTAGCATGAAAAAGTGTCACAGACCTTTTTTCGAAGTCATTAAGGCAAATCTGCTCCAAACGTATAGGCATTGTACTAAACATCTTTTTAGTAAAATATGCAACAGTAGTCTTGTAATAACGACATGAAAGGGAGCTGGAGGTGATTATTCATTTTTTCATAAAACTCGTGGACAAAGTTTAACGCTTTATACTCGGCTTGTTATACACAATTTATAATTAATTTTTGTGGGAAAATGTTAGATTTTCAATCGCCTTTCGTACCTCAAAGAGATGATTCGTTTTTACTATCAATTTATGACAGAAAATATCGATTGATTGGTCAATTTCAACAAAATGACCGACGAAGTTTGTGACATTTTTCGTATTTTTGGACTGTTTGAAATTTCCTGCTGAACTTATGTGACTCGATGAGGCGAATATGATATACCGATAGTTTTTCCAAAAATTAATGAATGAATTCATTTTTTTTTTTGGTAAGAAACCTCGTTGACACGAATATCGCTATCTGCGTCGAATCACCCATATACGCATTTAATTCTGTATTTCGTTCATGATTTAAACAACAAAAAAATGATGAAAACGAAAGAATTTAAAAATCGCGAAAATCCAAAAAAATTTACAGTGTCCATTTTGCCCTCAGTGTTCGTTTTGCCCCCATCTCCCCTACTAATAATCTCGACTGGTCAGAATTTTTTCAAGTACTTAGATGAACGGAAAATTAAAGCGTGAAAGGTCATTGAAATGCGGCTGCAATATTTATTCCACCAGTTGCAGTTTTTACGAGATATACTCGGAACGAATCAGCTCACGTGCTTCACTGAAGTAATTCACATTTCGTAGCGTGTCTTCATTGAACTCGATAAAATCTCAAAATCAATACTGATCGAGAAGTCGCTCAGCGAATCTCCCATAAACTTGGATGCGTTGAATTATCGTTAAAAAAATCGATCTATCCATTTTGTATTTTTAGTGAGTGTGGAGGAAAATTTTGGAAAAAGAAGTGCCTGGGGCCGTCAATTAGCTGGAGACAAAGAGGGCCTTGTGAGGCCTGGGGCCTGCAAGTCGTCACATGTGCAGCAAAAGGGAACGAAAGCCCTGGCGATGTTGTCTGAGAGATTTTCAAAACAAATGACCAATAAGGAGTCGAAGATCTCCTCTAGCAAGTGGAGGTCTTTAGTTTGGCTAACAACGCAGACAAGAGCACATCTACTTCGCAATTTTTCATTATCTTAAAATTTTATTTGGATGCTTGACGATCAATTATACCTTTCTCCTTTCTTTCTTTTTTTTATTTAAATTGAATATTATATTGCTTTGAGGACTATTCAATGCAGTTGTTATTTATCAAGTTAAAAACCCTCTTAACAAAACTATTTTCTACAGGATAAATTGTATTTCCTTTTATTGCAAGCGGATTAAAATTAGAAATTTCAGTAAACAAAATTTTAACCCTTAGTTTTCAGCTTTTTCCATTTTCTTTGGAAGAGTAAAATTTCAAAATTTGAGTAGAAAATATCTGAGCGCATGACAATAATCCGGCAACGCCGCACGCACTCAAATCTCTTCTACCCCCTCTTCCAGGACAAAGCTCGGCGTGCGTCACTATGGAAACGGAACGAATGGAACAGGGAATCGTGGCACATCAAAATAACCATTCCTCGGCCGTTCCTCCGATTCAGTACAAACGGTTTGTCAGCTGTTTGGCTCAATATGGAATAATAGCATAGTTGCCAGTCCCGTCAGTTCAGTGGAATAGTGACCGTACCCACTCAACTCACTCCCCCCCTCCCCCCAACAACCAAATAAACCATCGAAAAAATCGTGCATCATTTTTTTATTTTCATCTGTGTTAATTACGTGACTCCATTGCATCATTAACAATATCCATGATAAATCACAGTAAAAATTGAGACAATTGTGGGAAAAATATATGCAAAATCTAGCGCGCAACGTGGATGTATTGACGCAAGGACTTAAATACAGTATATCTGGACTCATGAACCTCGCAAATCGAACAACTGAACCTCAGAGTGGTGCTTATTTTGTTAATTTCAATCAGGATTGCACGTAAGTATTATAACAACCCATTACCCTCGCACAATACGCATAATAGCTGAATAATTGATAATGCAATCGTTATTGCGACAGTCAAAACAAAAAACAACGTGAAACGCGTGAGCTGTTGGCTTTGAAAGAGTCGATGTCATTGTCTTTGTTGTCAAGGATTTCAAGGACATGTTATAAACTACGAAGTTCAGTATCTCGATTATGCTTCGTTCTCATCTATTGTTTTCGACAATTTTGTTGTTTTCTTCTTTTTATTAACTCTGGTCTCTCTTCTCCCCTCCATTATCCGCTGATTCACTCCCCATTGGGCCCTCTCCGATCGTGCAACGAAATAAATCTGAAAGATTTATTTCCTTTTGTTTCTGTTCATTTAATCATAAGTACGTGCTTCATTTTTTTTTTTAATCATCTGAGTGGAAAGTGGTGTTGGCGTCACCCTCACTGAGGGCATCAATGCGCGTCTCATCTCGCGCAACTGGTACAATACACAGTCCCCCTCTCTCTCTCTCTCTCTCTCTCTCTCTCTCTCTCTCTCTCTCTCTCTCTTTGTCTCTCTCTCCGTTTGCTTATGTTTTCGAGTCATGCGTCATTTATCTACCTATTTCAACTAAGCTTGTCATCACATCTCCCCGAACTTGAAACTTATTTTTATTTTTTACGAATTTTTTTGTCGAGGTGATCAATTAATTGGGGGCTTGGACAACGACGAATTGACGAGGACAAGGGGAGACTTCGAGATATCGGCAGTGACAGCCGCTATTTGTCCTTTCTAATGGTTTTTCTCAACTTTTTTTTTTCGTTGGACTCATTGGAGATTATGCGAGATTGCGTTTATGATGCTTTTTTCTAATGTGTCGGTTTGTTTCTTATGTAGTGCGATTGCCTCACTTGTCCTTGCCCAATCCCTCCGCGATGTGTGTCGGCGATGATTATTCACCGTCCTCCAATTACCATTTTAAAGTTCGGTATCCAGACTCCACGTGAGTCGTTGAGTCTAGTTGAGAAAAATTAATTTTGAGAATTTTCATTTTTTTTTTTTCTATAAAAATTTCTCACGAGCTCATAATTTTATTGAGACGTCAAAGTATACGGTTTATTTTATGTGATACTGGAAAATCTATTATTCAAACTATAACGATTGTTTTCAGCAAAATAAATAATGTAATAGTTTTTAATATTACCGGAAGGAAGGCGGTAGCGATATACATTAGTGTACACTGGGGAAAAAATGTTTTTGCCAAACTTATTTAGTTCAGAGAAGTAGTTGATTTTTCCAAGTCAACTTTCTTTGAAGAAATCATTCCAGGTAATCCTGATTAGACTACGATGACAATCATTTGGCACTAAAGGATCATTCGATGAACGTCTCCAGTCATTATTAATTTTTTTTAACGCTTTTTTTCTCTGATTTTCTAATTTTAGTAATTATTGAGAAGGATCACTGAACGTCATGACAAATCTGATTATCGGCTAAAGCGATATGGTTGTCATCGTTGAAATGTAATCAAAATTATCTGGACGCTATTCGTTTGTGTACTGTTGTAACTGTTGCGATATGTTTCTCCCGAAATCAAAATTATTAAGAATTTTTATTTCGGTCTCAGATTAGGAGGAGTTTATTGAAGAGAAAGTAGAGACAATTTTTGAACCTTACGATAGGAAGTTATTGTTCCGAATTTGTTCTTACTGCGGTACTCTTGAAGACAAAAGAAATTCCTGTGTGAGGTAATCGAATGTTCTTGAGGTCATTGACCTTGTACTTTGCGGAATGAAAGTACATGCTGAGGTAATGGGCCGAATTTATCCGAAATTGAGCAAGATGACGGGGAATAAAATATCGATGCACTTGTTCTTTTATCCGATTTGTCGTTTCCTTTTGGATTTCAGATCATTGGCTGTTGGATCAAAGTCCGGTTACAAATTATTTTCACTCAACTCGGTTGATTATTTGGAGAAAATATTTGAAAATGGTGAGTTTTTAAGATTTTTTGGATTATTTCTAGTTTTTATTTTAAGACGTAATGAACATTAATTTACAAAAATATGAAAAAAACAGATTTGAGAACATTTCAATAAAAATATTTTTTTTTTCATTGGACATTTTTTTTATCTAAACAATTAAGAAAATCTTGAGCAAAGTTGCACACCATTTCAAGAGTAATTAATTTTTTTTTATGTTAACAAAATATTTTGCTGTACTGCCTCTAGACCTTTCTTGTCCGGGAATTGGTATTACATACTTCCCAAGCTCGAAAACTTTGAAATCACTACGGCAAAATATTATGCCGGACGGTACCTTATGGGGTTTTTTGCTCCCGTGGTTGGCCACCTCGCCTTCGGCTCGGTTTGCCAAACGCCACGCGAGCAAAAAACCCCATAATGCCCATCCGGCAATATACTATTTCAATTAAATAATTAATGTTCTTATGCATTTAATCCCTTTTCAATAATTAATTCCATTCAATAAATTTAATTAATGATTTAAATTAATCCTTTGTCAAGATTGAAATTCGAATTTTCATTTTTGCAGACTCCGAAGACATTTGCATTGTCGAGAGGCTGTTCAGCAGCAGCCTCATGGCGGTTGTTAACTACTCATCCCCAAGAAAACTCAAAGTTTGTCATTTTAGGAAGGGAACGGAAATTTGCAACTACAGTTATTCAAACACAATTCTGGCTGTGAAACTTAATAGAGCGGTAAATTTATTAAAATTATAATGTTAATGTATCGTTATCATAAAAAAGCGGATATTGGAACAATTGGACGGTGATGGAAGTTATCTCACTGGTAAATAACATTTTTCTTTGTTATTCACTCTCTCAAATAATGTCTGGTGCGTTCCATTATTTTCTTGTTCCGTGACTGACCATATTTTCGAGATCGATTGATGATGACCACACAATTTTCAGAATAGTTTAATGGACAAGTGGTAAAGGAAATGATATTATTCCGAGATATTTAACAGTAAATGTTCATTCAACAAGGAAAATACTCTTTTTATAATGCGTCCTGGAATGGCTTGTTAGCGAGATAATTTTCCTGGTGAGAAAATGTGATATTATCAATCGAAATGTTTCACCACTTCTCTGCACTCAATTTCAGGCTTAATAATCTCAATTTAAAGTTTTTGACGCTCCAATTTTAGTCATCATTATTTTTGATTGAGCCTTTTGACCACTGAAGTTAAAATTCCCAGAAAATTAAAAATTCAATTATTGAGAGTCTGAATTTAAAAGAAAATCCGGTTTGGTTTAAAAAAGATTTGTTTGAGATCATATTTGTTTCACCTAGTGCAGGGCGTGCTAATGTTCGATCAATTTTGGTACTTAAGGTATTCTATTCCTTTTGCAGAGACTGGTAGTATGCCTCGAAGAATCCCTCTATATCCACAATATTCGGGACATGAAGGTATTACACACGATTCGGGATACGCCGCCTAACGTTGCAGGCCTCTGCATCTTGTCGATAAACAGTGACAATTGTTATCTCGCCTATCCTGGATCCAACACTATTGGCGAAGTCCAGATATTTGATGCCATCAATTTGGTAAATTGATCCATTTATCTCGAAATTTAATTATTCAGGGTGCTCTCAGGGATTTAGCAATATTGATGATTGCAACATAACATTTTTTTTTATCTCGAAGACAATATCTGTAAATGGTTTTGAATATTTTCTATAAGTATATTATATTAAATCAAATCGTGAGCAACTCATCTGGACTCCTTTTTTGTAAGGAGTACGAAAAAATCTCTGCGCACTGATCTCGGAAGCTGATTGTCTGATTTCTATGTTTAGCAAGCGAAAACAATGATCCCAGCTCATGACAGTCCCCTGGCAGCGCTTGCATTTAGTCCAAATGGTACCAAAGTTGCAACGGCATCAGAAAAAGGCACTGTGATTAGAGTCTTTCAGGTAAGTATAGACCAAGGCCATTGAAAACACAACAACCAGTCATTAACCCTCCAGAGGAATTAATTTCCCCATTGTTTACCCTTCTTACAGGTTCACGATGGAACTAAATTATTTGAATTTCGCCGAGGCGTCAAGCGGTGCGTGTCAATCAGCAGTTTGGCATTCAGTATGGACTCGATGTTCTTGTGTTGCTCCAGTAATACTGAAACGGTACACATATTTAAACTCGAGGAGCCGAAAGAACCGTAAGAATTCTCATGATTTTTTTATTACTGTTATGATTTTTGTAGGCAAGTGGGGGAAGAATATGTGAATATTTTTTGCAGATTGTTTGAAAAATATTGCGGAATCTATTAGCTCTAGACGAGAGCAGAAAACTATTTTTTTTTTAAAGAGTAGTTCATTGAATCCCTCTCAACTATTTTCTTTTCAAATATTGGCGAAATAATTGTCTAATTTATTTTTAACTTCGGTAAATTCAAACCTTTTACATAGTCCATGAATTTCTCCGCAAACAAAGTTCACCATTTTCCTCCAATCTACTAGTTTTTCAGAGTTTCCAAGTTTTCACAGAAAGTACTTTTGCGAATCCACTAATTGTTTAAATTGAAATATAAGAAACGATTTCTCATGGTGAATTAAAAAATGTTCAGACCGAAACAGGCGCCCGAGGAGGCCCAAAGCTGGATGGGTTACCTGACAAAGGCAGTGTCAGCCTCAGCAAATTATTTGCCTTCACAAGTTACTGACGTATTCAATCAAGGACGTGCATTCGCCAGTGTACACCTGCCGTTTCAAGGATTGAAAAACGTCTGTGCCATCACTATGTAAGTGTTTCCATCGCTTGCTCAATGATTATAAATGTTTCACATGGATTTTCTCACTTTTATTTTATCAATTATGCTTCATTACGATTTTGAACCTGCTCTTCAATTGGACGCAAAAATTGCAATGAAAATTGCATTTGTTTTTCTGTCAGAATGAGGGAATCAAAATTAATTAGACAAGGGGGAATTGATGAATTTTTCTATTACCTATGTTTAGAATACAAAAAGTCCTGAGGCTTCTCGTGGCTAATGCAGATGGCTACCTCTACGTCTACAATTTGGATCCCAATGAGGGTGGTGACTGCACACTTCTGAAGCAGCACAGGTACCTTTAGAAATATTATTGCAGAAGAAGGACTAAAATGTACCTCTTTTCTATAAATTTGTCAAAATCAGTAGAGTCAAATTAGATAATTGTTTTTTTTTCCATTTTGAAGATATCTTGTCGAGCTTTAGAACGAGTTAGTTCGGTCTGCACATATGGATGATTTAAATTATTATGCGTATAGTTCTGGAACTTCTTTGTTTTTAAAAGAAAATCATCATTTTCATTATTCAAATAATTTTATTCATAAAGTTTGAGACGTTGAATAATTTCGTATTAACAATTAACAAATTTGGTTGATGTTTAATAACAAACAGATTAGATGGAAAGCAGGACGAAGTAGACTGCGCTAGTGTATCGACTGCAGGTGAGACCACAGCCAACGTGACACCTGCAGCTCCCATAGTACAAAATCCAGGTAATGAAAATCCCAGAAAATTACTTTAATATAATTAATTTTATTCAAATTAGATTTGCGAAGTAAGTTTGTGTCGCATGATCATGACGATGAGAATTAAAGAAAATGTGTCATCGAACAAAAATTTATGGCAACACCCAAGGAACCAATGACATGTGCAAAAATAAATCACGAATGTTGGCCATTAGTAAAAATTTTTTCAATCGAAATTTGTCTTTTATGTAATGACGAAATTATTCTCAAAAAGAGAAATTTGGAGAAATTATCAGACAGCACTTTTCCTGGGGATTTTTTTTTTCGCGGGTCGTCGAAGGCCTTTTGACATTGCGCCTCCAAATCAAATTTAAAACATTCTTAAAAATCCTTATATGTATAATAAAAAAATTAATCACCTTCGGCGCCTCTTATGGCCACATTCGTCAAAGAATACTTTCATCATTCGATGACATAATGTACTATTTTGTCTCTGCCTAAATCTGCCACAGAAAATGCCATCCTTGATTCCTCTTAAAATCATTCATTATCCGAATGTATTTGTCTTCAATAACCATCCGTGCAAAATCAACTCTTCTGTCACGTTTAATCACATAATTCTTCAATTAATATTCTAAAAATTCACGTATGGCATCATTTACGTGATTTATTGCACCTATCGTTGGAGACTGGGGAGCGATACAATTAAAGTAAGTGTCGTTCCTACGTGTTAATGCCACACACGCACACAAGTGAATGAACGTTGATAAGCTTGAAAAATTCTCAGCATTGTTTCCATCAGAACTTTCAAGGGAATTTTTATCGTACACTGAGAAGAAAAATTTATTGTCGCCACATATTCATTTATTTGAAAGAAATACTCGATTTTTTCCGATCAACTTTATTCAAAGAACTTATGTCCAGGTGATTCTGATTAGATTTTAATTATGGCAACCTTTTTATTCTAGGGAATGGAATATTTTTTTCCTTTTGGATTTTGTAATTATTTATTATCCATTTATTTTGGCAATTATTGAGGAGTAATAATTATCTATTGAACGTGAAGGTTAACTTATTCGGCAGAGTAAAATTATTGGCACAGTTGGAATCTAATCGAAAGCGTCTAAAAGTTATTGCTTTGGATAAAGAACATTTGAAACTATGAATAGATCTCTTCAGCCAATTAACATTCGAAAAAAATAATTTTCTTCTCTCAGTGCATCACCCGTCATTCACTCAAACATTCCTCCGAATTGAAGATGATAAAGATGATATTTCGATTTTAAAGCGGAAAAGTAACTGTAATGCATGAAGAAACTCCTCTCTTGAATTTATTTGTAAATTCTGGGAAGAATTATACTTATTTACGAATGATTTATCTTCACTCATTTGTAAATTGTACCAACATTTATCGAATTTAGTTTATACGTTACTTGCCGCCAGAAATAACGAGTACATTGTATTAATTTTGTTAATATTTTCGTAATTTAATTGCGTTAGAATTGAAATGGATTATTTATCTTGATTAAAAAAGAAAATTAAAGAATCTGTTTTGATTAGTTGCTTGCTCTCGTCAACTCGTAGGAATTCGTAGGAATCCGTAGGAATAATATTCGTGTGGAGTGGTTGAATGCGATAAGTAAAATTCATAATTGTTGGTAATTATGTATTCATTGCAGAAGGAAGTAATTTTGAGTGCAAATGCCCAATCATTAAACGTTGAATATTCCTTGAAATTCGATGGTTTGAATAAATTCTTTTGAGTTTTCAACTAAAATAATACTTAATTATTCGAATTAATTGAATTTTTTTTATTCCTTTTTTGTCAATGATACGGTCAAATTGCCACTTTTACCAATTTAGTCTCATTTCTGTTTCAATCATGACACTGTGCAATAAAGTGACATTTTAAGCATGTTTGGTGTACGCCAATTTTGCCTCCCACCTGTTGTGATGAAACATAGGGTTCGATACTCGCGGGAAAGATTTTTTTGACGCATGAGATTGTCTCAATCACTTTCGGCTTGTGCTGTAAACCTCCCGCGAGCAAAAAAAAAACACTTTATCCCTCAGGCCATAAGCCACTGATTCACGGATGTCGCGATAAAAATATTATTCATCATTCGGTCGCCAATAGTATATTGTGCAACTACTAGGCGACACACGAGGCGAAAAAGGCGATACGCACGTGTTCCCTTCGAGGAGAGGTTTGGAGGGTGAAGTGTTTTTCTTTTGTGAGCGGAGTGAGGAGTGAGAGCAAACTTTCACTTTAAGCACTACCTCTGAGTTTTACACACTCTGTACGGAAAAGTACCACTTTACGCACGAAAAACCGTACCGAAAAGTAAACTTTTTCGGCAGGTATTGCAAAATAGTATATTTCGACTCGTGGGATTATATCACTCGCCTTTGGCTAATGATATAAACCTCCCACTCGCCAAAAACCATTTTTTTTCACTTGTTACGAAATATACTATTTCATGTCAATGTCCACTTCGTGTCGAGTGACTGAAAAGTTACTTTTCCGACACAGCGCGATGAAAAAACTTTTTCTCCCCGGCGGGAGCAAAGTACTCACTTCCCTCCCGCTACGCGGGAGGGAATTGCGACTTTACTCCTACGCCGGGGAGAAAAATCACTCCCTAGGTGAGAAATATACTATTCTAGCTCCTGTGATTGCACAATTGAAAAGTTGCTGCTTGCAAATTCATCTTCGCCAGAGAAGTTTTCTTCGGCCTAGTGATGAAATGGAAGACTATTTCCACAATGGTATCGAAGTATACTATTTTCTCCAGACCAAACCATCAAATAGTATATTTCAATATGACTGTGGAAAAATATTTTTCGGCTCGTGGGCGGTTTGTAGCACGGACCGAAAGCGAGTGATATAATCCCCGGAATCTAAAACTACCTTTTCCGCGAGTATCGAACCCTACTCTGTGATTTTACGCACACTGGCATGAAAACAATTGTCCACTTTAGTATGTGGCTCTACAATTACATTCGTCAGAAAATATTTCATCAACCGCATGATGAACATAATGTTTTGTTACATGGCCGGAAAATTTTCCAGCCTATGTGACGAAAGGTATTTTTCATCGCGTGCAATCTCTCCTCATATAGATAACTATATTCGCCATGGCATAAAAAAAATTACTTATTACATTCATTCCACATCCGCTGAATTCCAAAGAAAAAAATAGAATTCCTCATCTACTTTATTTATCCATTACCCATGTGGGTGCGTGTGTGCGCTCTTATACTCTTTCTTTCCCCCATCATCAAATTATTGGTTATTCTGTAAGAATATTCGAGAAAAGCATATGCTTTATTCTTTCGCTTCTTAACCCCGCAATGAGACTGACTGATAAAAAAAATATCACGAATGAACAATCTCTGTCGTGGGGTAATGGGA
This sequence comes from Psyttalia concolor, assembly GCA_030522845.1. Lineage (NCBI taxonomy): Eukaryota > Metazoa > Arthropoda > Insecta > Hymenoptera > Braconidae > Psyttalia > Psyttalia concolor. The sequence continues at coordinate 13,495 of JAPYZM010003855.1, forward strand.
GCCGGAGACCTTTCTTTTTCATTAGTTTATGACCTCAACTTTTGATGTGATTTTTTATTTTTTCTTTTTATTATCCGCTGAAGCCTGCATAAATAGCTACGCGGGTGCGTTGCGCGGCCGCTCACCAGACTCCATGTCAGGTACTGGTATGTCCACTATTCAAATTCACCCCCGCATTCGCTCTCATCTCTAAAAAAATATATATCAATTATATTAAATAAAATAATTCGTCTCATTCCTAAAAATTTATTGAACTTTCATCTGATAACTCAAGTATGAATTTTATTTCCCATTTAATTTTTTTGATGGTCCAAAATTAATTCAATTCTCGTTCAATTTTTTGGTAATTGACATAAATGAATTGAATGATTATTTATTTTATTAATATTTAACCGCACACACACACGCGCCATTATTAATGTAGATTTTTTTGGTACCGAAAAGGGATCTTTGATGATATCAAATAATGGATTTGGTGGATTTTAAGGGGAGGAGCACAGCTGTACAGCTGATCATTCGATGATGTTACCTCGGATGAGGGGTCTACTCGTCTCATTGGGTTTTTTAATAATTTTTTTTCTTTCAGTAGTGGGTATTGAGATATTCTGACGTGCGAGTTTACGTATAAAGTTAAATACGACTGGGGATTATATGGATCATGGTTTTTAATTGATGCATGAAAGACATTAGCATGCACGTTTTTTAATTGCAAATTAACTTTCTGTTTATTTGTTCATATTTTTGTTATCAACATGATTAATAGTTTCTCGCAGTAGGTGAGATAATTTGTGGGAATTCTTTGAGATTTCTTTTACTTTTTAAGCTTCGCCTTGGGACTTATTTGCAAAATAAATGTATGAGAATATAATTTTTTACGTTAAATTGAATTCGTCTACTCGCCAGAAAAATAAATAGAACTTCTGTTATATCTTCTGACATTCTGTCATAAGGTCTTCTTCAAGTGCTAGCCATTTATTTGACACATGTTTTTCATCACTCCACCATTACCACTGAAATAAAATGAATTTATATTGAAGGATTTAAAAGATTATATTAAAAGAGATTTCAAAAGAAATAACGATAGATCAAACGTTCTGTCATTAGTTACTATCTCCACAAGTTTAAAATATTCCTGGCAGAAAATTAATGAATTACGAAATCTCAGGATTCCTCACTCTTCTTGCAATGACTCTGCTATTTTATCCAACATAAATAACAATGACTTTGTTTTCATATTTTTAAACTTTTTCTACTCACGAGATTATTTGGCAGTGATGGCGGAACTATCAGCAATATAGATAAAAATTAAACAGAAAGCCTTCATGTGTGGCATGTATGTACGTAGCATGACGCTGAGTTATTACCTGTCCCGTAGAACCATCCTAACTGTTCTTTTTAGGTCAAGAAAAATATAATTACACTGTTAGAAAAAAAAATGAGATTTCAACAATTGTTTGTTGTAATTTTTGGATAAGTGATGGTGAATTTACGCTGTTTACGCTTTAGCAGTCCATTCAATCGTATTTAATTAATTGAAATATTTGGAAACCTTGAACTTTTGATAATTGATTATTAATTAATTATTAATAAGCTACATTTCCAACTGTTGCACATGTTGACTCACTTGTTCGGGTCCTTAACTGCGAGTAGAAATATTTTTTATTATTATATTTTTTAAATCATGAGAACTGTCAATTAATTGATTTGCAATTGACAGATGTATTAATCAATTCATAATTATTCCCGGTGCCATTAATTTCCATGGAATGACTTAACTGGAATTCACAATTTCCATTGATGTCTTCCTAAAATTGTCATTTTTGAGGGTCCAAATTACTTAAAGTTCAGTGGCTCTGTCATTGGAAAAAAAATTCAATAATTGTACCGGGAATTTCACCGAATATTTTCAACAGTATATGCAGTAGTTTTTCATTATACCATTATCTCTATAACTAATGATTTCGGAATGAAATGTCAAACGACCTTTTTTGCATTTGATCAGTTTTTCATTAGAAAAAATGTCATTTATAGATGATTTTCCATGACATTAGTTGTCCAGATGATTTGATAATTATCCCGGCGTAATCGACAGACTCAAATCATTTAAACCCTCCCTGTTGATTATCATTAAGATTAATAGTTTTTAGTTTATCTAATAATTATTAAAGTATTGTTGTAGATGTATAGAATCCAGAAAATCCGGGGAATTACCAATTAGAGATGAGTTATAGTATATTTCGATACTAGTGCAACGTGGACTCGAACTATACTTTTTGGTAGTTATGGTACATTCAGTGAGTGGTGAAATGTTCCTTTTCATCATGCTGTGTCGGAAAAGTAACTTTTTCGACACATTGAAATGAAAAATTATGTTCGTAACTCGTGAAAAAAGTGGTTTTTGACTCGTGGGATTATATCACTCGCCTTCGGCACGTGATATAAACCTCCCACT
>JAPYZM010003856.1:0-13786 GCA_030522845.1 Psyttalia concolor
CCAATCCTTGGCCATTTTTGGTGTGCAATAGTATGTGCGCCAGATCTCATCCAAGCAATGGCCCAATGATTGACGATTGGCAATCCCTACTTGGGAGGGAGAAGTTTTGCAGACGAAAAGACCGAGCGCGCAGCGCCGAGGATTTTTATGCAAAACTTCTCCCAATAATGGATACGCAGGGAAATATGAGGAAAATATCCAATTAATTTTCGAGGTCGAGTGGTCTTCGACTGATTATTTCTGGTAATCGCATGTGGCCTACCCTGGGTTAAAGAAATAATTGCAGAACTAGAGGTGAATTATGAAAAAGCTGGAGGGAGATTATCCAAAGCCATGGTTCAGTCAGCATATCTTTTAACATCAAACGAAGGAGTGGGGGTAACGCGATCATACGTAAAATGGAGGTGGTAGGGGTAGCATTTCATGTTAAAACTTATGCTGACTTCCGTCTAGAGGTAAATAGCCGCTGATCTTTTATTATTGAGAAGGTACTTCATGTTATTGAATACGGAGACCAAATTTGAGTGCCGGAAATCTTTGGTATAAAATTTACAAGAAATCTTGACTGACCCGAGCTCAACGCCAGGACCTTCCGATTATACAATGGGGGCGCTCTTTCCGGCTGAGCTATCTGGATCCCAATTTCTCGGATATATTGAGCTCCGCCGTCCTTCTTATGACAATAATTTTTTCAATTGTGTTTACGTCAGAGCAAAATTCACCAGTGGCAATATTGAATATTTCGCCGGAGCGTGGGTGTTTCGTGCAATATCGCTTTTAATCAATCAATCACTACTTTCATGAATGATCGAAAAAATTTAGTAGATATTTTTTTGTTTTATCTTGATTTCATCTGTCGGACATATTGTTGAGACAATTTGTGGCTTTATTTTTGACCTTATGGTTTAATTTCACTAACTCAAATTTACGTTACAAATCCAAACAGAACTTGTGATTCACAATCAGATCACGGCTTAACACCAAATCAGACCAAAAAATTAGATCGTCAGGCTACTCAAATTCGCGGTAACCTGCCTCACGCTCTAATGTTTAATCGTTTTCCGTATATTATTTCTCGTCACTTGTCACTTCTACCCCAACTGAAATTTTTATGCGACTCATATCCCTTGGAAAGTTCGTTGTTCATCACCTGGAATAACAATACCACCGGAAACAGTATAATGCTGCATTCATATTTCGTTGATGTGATTCTGTGTTTTCCTCTCTTGTACTTCCGTATAGTTCAAATCCATAAATACGAACCGCAGAGAGTGAAATTGACACGCGTGAACTCACACAGCAAAACGCAGGAAAATGTATTCAACTGGTCATTGAGGAAAAATACTCACGAGTCGTCCAGAATAAATAATCCATTGTTCTTTTCAATTTATCCTTTTTTTAAGTTATTCAGTTTTTAGATGTTTTTTGGGTGCATTAGAGTGCCTTTGTTGGACTATTTCTCATGGCACCGGTGTTCTCTCGGCACAAAAGTTGGCTAATGCGAGTATCGCGTGCCCATTCCAAGCCCACCTTTTAGTGCCTATTCAGTTTTGACGGACATATTTTCGTTTTGAAAAAAAATTCGCTGGCAAATTATTTCTGAATGTTCCCCGGGAGGAAAATTTCTACTCCGGGGTTTATGGATGTCCAGTGCTGGTGGGTGATTTATGGGGACACCCCGAGGACAATTTTTGACGATAAAAAGGTGAAATATGGGAAATCATATTTTTTTTTGTCAAAGGTTTTAAGGAATTTTCGACATTTTTGTTGATTAAAATGTTTTTCGGGAGTGACGGTTTTAGAAATTTTATGGTCTATCGATTTTTCTGCTTCGGGTTTGATGGATTTATCGTTGACTGGGGGGGATCTCAAGTGGTTTCAAATCAGTTATCAGGTCATGGGTTGAAATCACGTACATGAAAAATAATATTCAATAAAAAATTATGGAAGAAGTCACGTAATCTGTCTTTTTAGTCAATTTCTATAGGAATTGAAAGGAAAAAATCTGTACCGTTCTCCAAATTTTCCGTCTGTAACCGAAAAATATGAAAAAATCACGTAATTTTTCGGGAATTCACGAATCATTATACCCTAGAACATAAATTTTTTTGAATGTTTAAGCATTTTTAGGGAAATTTCCAAAAAAATTAAAGAAACTATTGTAAAACGTCACCCTGGCTATGACGCATGGCTACTCAACCTCGGTTGAATGAGTTGAGTTAACAGTTTGGAATTAGGTACAGGGAATGCATTCCATATTGTTTGTCAATGTAGGACAGCGGGATTAACGGATGGAAAAGATTTTCGATAGGTGGGAATTCGTTCTCAATATTTCTAGTTTACAAATAACTGAAGAAAAAATTCCGATATTCTCGAACCGGGAATCGAACCCGGGACCTTCCAATTACCTGTTGGATACTCCTCTCATCTGGGCTATCCAAATATCTACTGATTCCCATTTTAATTAGCTGTCAATATTGAGCCACATCGTAGTTCTAACGGCAACTGTTTTACAACAGTTTGGAATTAGCAATGATTAGCCAGTTTTTTTTTTAGGGTAGGCCAGTGGGATTAATGGATGGAAAGGATTTTGGATAGTTTTACGAAAGAGATCATACAATTTACGTGAGAAATAGCGGTGTTGATAAAATTTTAATTCGCTTACAGATCACGTTTCGAAACGCAATACTTAGGTGTTTTAGGTGCTGCTAATTTTTATTAAATATTTCCCTACGAGTATTCATAAATAAAGCTAGCCACGGCATTCACATTCAAATGTGTCTGAATCCACCAAGTTCTCGAGTTTATCATCAGTTAAATGTAACCATTTAATTCTCGCGGTGTACAATGTTTGAAAATCATAAACATGATTTCTCTCACCATCTGAAAAAAAAGAACTGGTGTCGGTCTCACAAAGTATTCGCAAGGATCTACTCCACTTCATCTCTTTTTCGACGCGCACGCCCATCAGGGCCCACCCGCACTCGGCACATCTGGCTGGCTCTCGCTCATTTCGAACCAGTTCGAGCGCCAGTCTCATAACGTAAGCCACGTTTTCTACAGCACGGCCCGGAATCTTACGCGCGTGCCACAGCACATCTACTCATTCACTAACACCTCGCGCCTCGCCAAACCCCTCTTTCACGCATTAAACCAAGTACTTTGCTATTAGTTCTTCTGTTCACACTCGCAGGAGGCATTGACAAATGACAGAATAGGGGAAAAAGTTTTTATTCTAAAATAAGGGTAGAGTGACATTTGAAAAAATAAATCCCAGCTCAAAATCAACGGATGAATTATGAAGTATGTATATAGGAGGGAAACCATGGGCCGTAATGAAGTGGCTGATGAGGCCATTCAATGAGACTAAAAACCAAATTATTTGTGACAAGTGCTGGGGCTTAATGAACATTCAAGTGTAAATATTATTGTGTTAAAGTGTTGACGTAATTTCAATTAAATTCGTTTTTTGTTGTTTCGGTGATTTATAGAGGGATGGAATATTAAATTAATTGAAGGGCGTGAGAAAAATTTTCGAGGTAAGAGATATTTAACTGAAGGATAAATGCTCACGTAGGAATTTTCGGTAACCAGGAGAAAAATAAGAATTTGGTGAAGTTTTAAAGAGAAAATGTTTGTTTTCATCGAATAATTAATTCTAAGATCTCAGTATTCACGTTGGTAACAGAATTTTCTGTTTTTTTTGTAAATTTTATCGCTCAAAAACTTGAAAAACATTCAAATAATGATTTTGAGTAGGAACAAACTCTAAGGAGCTTAATTTTGAGCCTCAAGACATTTATAAAATATGTTTTTGGGTTAACGGGAGTAGAGGGAGAAAAATCAATGAAAAGTTGATTTTACAAGCAATTTTAATTTTACACGAAAAATTCAGTTCGCGACTTTTTTGTCTTTATTTTTCATGAAATTACTGTCTCACTACAACTTATACCAAATTCAAACTCCAAGAAGCACTATAAAAGAAATATATAAATAAAGAAAGTTGTTAAACTCATTGGAATACTGGTGGGACAGAAGTGAAACGACATTGCAGAAATTCAACGTTCAGTGTGTTTGGGTAAATCTTTGGGGGATTGGACTACATCCCGTAAGGCGCTTCGTTTGCCAGTGTAGAGTGAAGGGGAAATAGGTACTGAAGATCTAAAGAAAATAAATAGAGAGAAGAGAACGAAAATAAAAAGAGTGTACTGTGACGGAAGCAAAAACATAAAAAAAACTTTTGCGGAATTAAAATAGTGATGTAAAGACTAAAATAACATTCCAAAAACAAACTATGACCCAGAAATAACAGCGATAAGAATAAATGTAATTTACTCCACCGAAAATCCATTTTCCTCAATCTTAATGTACGTAATAATAATAACAACCAAACGATCCATCTTTTTCTACGCAAAAAAAAAAGATTTTGATGGATTTTATACGTAAAAAGATAATATTCATCAATGTAAATAGCTCCAAAAAAGTGAATTTACAATAAAACGGAAGAAAAATCGTTTAAGACTATTAATCTTTTTTATTAATATCAAATAAAAAAATCGTTTAATAATATTTAACAATTTTAAAGATTTTTTTACATGAAGGAATTTTGAAAATTGAATTTTATTCTTTTATGCGCAAAGAAGGCTCTAAAAAAACGAGCCTGTTGACTTTACGATCTGTCCAGATCCCGTGTTTGAGGTGTCGTCATTGGTTATTACGGGCGTAAAAACACGGAAGTGGAAGTGAATGGTGAAGGGTGGAGGGCATGACGTGCTGCGTCACGTAGAATTACAAGGACGCGGGGATTTTGGGCGAGGATCCCCTCCTCAGTTTGTCTAGAAAAAAAAGGGGAGGATACAGGGCTGGAGAAAAATCGCCTGGGGCGAGATGCAGCATCACGGGAATCAGCAGCGACGTATCCTCGGCCCCGCCCTCGTACTCCTGACAATTCAAACGATCGCACTAGTACTGGCAGGTGACCAAGGTAAATTAACGAGACTCAGATCACGTTCACAACTCACTTCAGGAGACTTTTAAGGTTCCTATTTTTCGAGTTTGTTGTGCTCACTTTCTTCGTACTTCTGACCTCTTCGCGGCAGTTTTATTTTCCCTTTGTCCCGTTCTTGGTAGTTTTTATTTTGTGTTCGGGTCAGGTCCGCTGTTACGCCAAATGTTTTAAGTCTTGGGTCCTTTGTTTTGTTTACAGTCGATGAATTCCGGAGTTGTTCGCAATTTATTGTGGGAATATTGGCTGCAGTTAATTGCACAAAGGGATCAAGACTGAAAAAGGGCAAGAATAAGTGGTTTGTAATACTTTACGGTTTGGAACGGCATGGAGGAATGTTGATCTAATGACATGATTTGAATAGACTTCTAGGTTATTAAACTTGATAACAAAAATCTTCAAAGGAATCAACCAGTTCAGTGGAAATAACATCGCCATTTTTAATTTTACAATTTTTACAAGTTCTAAGTAAGTCTTCTTTTCTCTCTCAAATTCTATCGCAAACATCGACAGAACAATTCGCAAGTGTCTGCACTGCCCCGGAGTATTTGGTTTCGCCGGGATGGGGGAGGATTTGCGGTGCTTAAAAAAACGCCGGTCTGTGATATTTGCGGTGTGAATTAGGTAAGCCACATGTGTAATCCACTTGTTTTGACGCAATGTAAATAAACAGTGGTATGAATTCGGTGGGTTGTTGACAGTGATGATAAAATAGAAACGTCTGCGGCAGCACAACACTCTGTAACCACTACATAGTGAAAATGGACAAAATTGGAGACTGTTTGGGATTGAACAAATATTGATTTTCGTCTCTGTCGAATGAAGTGCATACCAAAAAGCCAAAAGAGCCGAATTTTCATAATCAATTGGAAATTTATTTATTTTTGAATTGCAAAAGAAAGAACACGAAAAAAGGCAAATCAATAATGAAAATATTAAAATTCATGAGAGAATAAATTATTGCAAAATTAATGAAATTTGATAAAACGTTGTAAAGTTCTTCAGCATCATGGGAAGCACATCACATGACGAAAATGGCAGCATCTATCGCCCGGAGATATCAATGAAAAAATAATTTCGCTCGATTTGTAATTGTTGATCACATATCCCGGGGAGAAATAGAGTGAGCGAGACCGCGAATCGGCTACTGTTGACAATCGAAAATTTCTCTGACTATCCAATGGAGTTATTTTCTACCCCTCAAGCTCTCGCAAACACGCGTAGACCTAACTTTTTAATTGAATTGATATGTGTATTACCTGGCATACAAAAGGAAACTTTGCCATTTTACAATTTATCCTTTTTTTCCCACCTCGCCAACTTTTCACTTACTAGGAGGATTTTTCACAGATCCATACCTCCACTCATGTCTACAACCCCCTTCATTGTCCTCGAGTTGAGCCACGGGACGAGTGCTTTTTTTAATGAACGTCAAAGGCTTTCGTTTCTTTTTTTACCGGAGACGAATAAAAAAGGAAGGATGAAAGGAATAATAAATAAAAATTTATGGATATGGTGGGTGTTATGGAATTAGGGCTCAAAGTATGTCAGTTGGTCGAGAGGATAATACATCTCTGGCGGAAAGAGGTTTGACCCCTCGGCAGACGTCAATAGATTTGTGGCGAGATTCACTCGCAAGCCGCTATTATATGGCACAAAATTTCGTGATTTTTCTTAAAATTGCAAATATTTGAGTTTGCTTGAATTCTACAAATGCCTCTGATGAATCCAGGTAGGAAAAGTCCATCCTGACGATGCTGGGAACAAAACTGGAATAAGATATGACATCAAGACTGAATAACAGGACTTCAAGTATGGGCCGTTAATATCTAAGCAAGCCTTGGTTTAAGGTTGGATCAGCATGACTGCTCAAGACATCGATGGGATATCGAAGATAGAACACGAGTTAGGTCCATCGTCAAATCGATGACTGATTCAAATATAATGAGCAATGTTCCATCGAGCTTGTTCTATCATATTTCAAACTTGATTCATTGAACGAAATGAAAAAGATACCAATTAAGTTTTTTCCAAAATTTCTTATAAATGTTAACATTAAATTTTCATCTCCTAATCAATATATGATTAATCAAATTGAAATTATTTAACAAATTTTTTCTCTCCTAAAGATAAGAAAAACGACAATTATACATAGAAAACCTCGTCTGCCTGTGAAATAACGAAGAATCCATTGTGTCTTTAATGGCAATTTAAGTTGAATGTAAATATTTCAAAATGCTCACAACAAATTCCTGTTTCAATCACTTTTTTTTATTCAATAAAGGAGTCAATCTTTATTTTGCTCGTCCAGCAAGAATCAAGATTTACACACATGCTTAGACGAGATTTGGATTACAATCCTGATCCAATCATGACACCCAAGGTTGGATCGTGACTCGATACTCAAGGCTCGACCGACGGCGGAATCTCCAGTCTTGGAAAAATAGTTATTTTTCAATGCTCGGTCAAGCTTGATTCAATCTTGCTGATCGAACCTTATTTCCATCATACATTTGTACCAGGTAATTCAGGGCGTGTCAGTAAAATAATTGATGAAGAATGCAATTAATTCCAGTATTAAAATGACTATCAGTTCTCTCTTTTCCAACCATCCAAGAATAACTGTTTCCTGGAGCTAGAGAGGAGATTTTTAATTTTTAATCTCATCTTTCCTTTTAGTCAAATGTTTTACAGAACATTTGAGAAAATATTGGACACCTGTTATCCCGCGGAGATGAACATTTTCAATTAGGCAAAAGATGTTCTTTAAAGCAACAGTTAAAGAATACTATAACCCTCGTCGTTTATTTATTCTCCGGGACGGGAGATAGATTAAACCGTCGTTTTAGTCGGTGCACCAAGCGATATTACTCAATTTTTTTATGAACCCACGTTTATTCCAATACGAATTGCAGATAAATATTTGATCAAGAAGTGTAAAACTTGCGCGATACGTCAGAAAAGTTTATATCCCCATGTTTCAGTGTTTTATTTCGATGTTTTTAGTACCCTCTCAATCTCGTCCCTGCCATTCATTCCCTCAATAAGAGAATTTTTTTCAATAAGACAGAGTGACGGTTTTCGTTGCCAATTGAATTAATCAAATGTGAAGAGGAGAAATAAAAAGGAGCATCAATCAGTTCCTTGACAAGTTCTGAATATAATGGAGTGAAAATCTTTCAAATATCATCCTTATGATTTATTTTTCTTTTCACGTTTCAAATTTGCTTTTAAATTCAAGTTCTCCCTATCACAATTGAACATTTTTTTTTATAGATATCTATTTAATTTTGGGAAATGTTAATAAACTAGTCGTGAATCGCGCGAAATCGTAATAAAAAATGAAGAATAACTACAACCCCAAAAAACTTTATCGACGAAGAAAAAAAATCAAATTCATTTTCACAGAGTCACGTTTACACCCTTCTTCAATATTAACTTGTTATCATTTTCTTTCTCAGGGATGGTGAGAATTGATGGATTTCTATTTCGCCAAAACCAAAGACTGATTAGATAATATTGAGGATCGATGGACTCATCGAGTGGGCAATCACGATTCGAGTGAAAGAGGGGCTCCATTTAGACAGAGGGGGCGAAATGACGAGGGTGTAGACCGACCCGACGTTCAGTGGTTTCCCTAATCGAGGCTTCGAGTGTCTCAATTCCTCTGTTGCCTCTCATACGCGCTTTGGGCTCTTGCCCCCAATGATCCTCGAGGGGTGCGTTTCATTGGAGAATCCCGAGATGATTCCATTATGTCATCGGCAATGCAAAATGTATATTTAGTGAAAAAAAGAAAACCCCAGATAGAATACAAATTTGGGAGTAAATGCCCTTTCCCCTTCTCGAACGGCTCATGAATACAACGTAAGTGGAAGGTAACACGTGGCAAGAATTTTTGCAATAGTATTTTATGTTAATGCATAACCCCAGAGCCCGAATTAATTCCATAAATCAAATTCCAAGTCAAGCGAGTGACGTTTGACCTCGGCTGCTCCTTAATGTCCCTGATAACGAGTGATGCGCATAATTTCGGGGATTTCCATCTACAAACAGACGAGTTTACATAGTGCGAGGAGTAATTCAACCGTTCTCAGGGACAAACACGTGTAATTTAATTATTACGGAAATTAGGAGGGGGCTCTAGGCTGGAAATATTTACTAATCCAATTAATTTTGTTGGAAATTAAATAATTAATATTTGATGAATTGCTTCTGTCACAGCACTATTATTAGTATTCGCCTATTTTAGTCGACCCGTTGAGATAACAGCTAGGCATTGGAATTAAAAAATCAACCTACGTAAAATAATAAAGATCCTAGTATTTCAATGTACCCAATTGTTTCCTAGAAGAATTATCTTCAAATTTATATTAACCGTCAGTTTTATTATCAAATCGTTTGATTAAAAATCGATTCTCTATAACATTCCAGCTTTATAATTTACTCAAAATTAGTGGATAATGACATTTTCTGTGAATGCATATAGTCATTTGTTAATAAATTATCAATAGACTTCCCACTGAGTTTATTCATTTTAAAAATCTACGGTTTATTACTTTTTTCTCTCCTTCATGAAGTAAGACAGTTAGTTTTGATAGATTTGTCATTAGTTTTGTGATTTATTTCTAATTTAGGCGAAGTGTAATCGGATAGTAATCAATGCGAATATTTAATGGAAATTCAGGCAAGGCTGAGTTCGTGGGGCTAAATGCTTAACGTCAATATCTTTTGTAGTAAAGGCTTAGTGCGAACTTAGACAGAGTTTAGTCAGATTTGGTCACGGCTTCATAGGAGTTGAAGTCGACTGAGTGCCCAATGTCAGTCGTTTGTAAATAGATTAAATAATATAATTACATAGACCCATTTTTCTACAGAAAACAAGCATATTGTGGCTATATAATTTTCTGCCTACATGGACCGAAAGTGAGTCTTCCTAACCTCGCTTTGCGTGTTTCGAATCGCCCACTTCGCTCAATTTTACCCGCAAAATCATATTCAACCCGCGGAAGGAGAATCAGACAAGCATTCCCCACGTACTTACAACCCTCGCCTTTGGTTCGAGTCGTAATTTTACACGCGGTGACGGCTTGTCTGATTACCCTTCCTAGGGGAAAATATACTATTGATGAGTAATACCCAGGTAGGAATTAACGGCGGAGACCAGGTTAGATCAGGCTTGATCCAGAATTGACAAAGACTGGTCGAGCCTTGACATCTAAGATCTAGCTTGAACGAACATTGAAAAATAACCATTTTGCTAAGGCTGAAGATCCTATTATTGGTCGAGCCTTGGATCAGGATTGTAATCCAAATCATGTCTAAGGATGTGCATAAATCCTTGTTCTTGATGTTCGAACAAAATAACAATTTACTTATGTACAGAATTTTTAAAAATGATTGAAATAGAAATTTGTTGTGAGAATTTTGAAATATTTACATTTCACTTAAATTGCAAATAAAGAGAATAGATTCTTCGTAATTTCATGTGGAGACGAGGCTTGGCTTTTCTACCAATAATTGTCAGTTTCCCTATCTTTAGAAAAAGAGAAAAAATTTGTTAAACAATTTCAACTTGATTAATCATGTATTGATTAGAAAATGAAAATTTAATGTTAAAAATTATGAGAATTTATTCAAAAGAAAGGTGTTTTTTTCATCTCATTCAATGAATTAATTTTGAAACCCTATAGAACGAGTTCGATGGAACATTGCTCTTCATATTTGAATCAGTCATTGATTTGAAGATGGAGCTAAGTCATGTTCTATCTTCCATATCCCAGCCTTGAGCAGCCATGCTGTTCCAGTCTTAAGCCAAGGCTTGATTATATCTTGACGACCCATGCTTAAAGCAATATACGATTCAACAATGGAAAGAAGCTTGATTCTAGGTTGGGTTATTCAGCCTTGAAATCATATCTTGTTCCAGCCTTGTTTACCATTGTTGTCACCTTGTTTTTCACGATATTTTTTCTTTGTTGACAATGCATTGGAACGAATATTTGAGTCGTGATTTCATTCATATAACTATGAATTTCACAATTTAACTTTAAAAATTGAGAAACCAATCACAAAATGTTTTATTTTAAATCGATGTGCTGTAGTTCAGTCAGGAATGTTTCGATTCCGATGATATTTCGATAGAATCAAGAGGCCATTGATATATATTTTTTAAGGCATGATTCATCAAATTTTAACAATTATTGATAGACTGCTCGTCAAAAAAACAAGTTTTGAAAAATTACAAATATTTCAAAAACTCTATCGATAATTGAACATTAAATCGCTTATTCGGACTTTTTCGACCATATCCTTCGGCTGACACAAAAAAGTTCGTAAATTAAATTTGAACGATTGCACTAGGTCCATTCGGTAGCAAAAATTGAAATTTGTTTTCAATGCTCTCAGCGAATAACGAATACTTTTCTTCAATAACGTTAAAATATCATTTTGAACATTGCTCAACTGAAATTTGAAAAATTAAATTGACTCAATCGATTAAAAACCTCGAATCCAGTCTCCAATAAATTATTTAAAGCCCTCAATTTTCTTTTGACATGATTTTCAGTGGCAGACACGGGTAACACATTGATTACAAAAAAGCCGCAGACCAACAGTGAAAAATAAAAAAAAACCCTGAAAATTAAAAAAAAACGTGAAGGTGGCGAGGAATTGACGCGCACCGCTGGTTTCCCGGGCGATTAAACGAGACGGCCAGCCAGTTCTGCAGGCCTCCACGAACCCACCCCTTTCGCACAATATACGCTGTCCCATGGAGTAATCGATCGATCTATGCCGAACGTGTCGAAAATTTTTCATTCCCATGAATTTTTCATTTCCTCGGACTTGTGGGATGACAAGTTTTTTTTCTCTTTCGAGACCAACCGAGCGGAACATCCGCCGCGGAATGGATACCCGAGAAATTCTTGAGATTTTTTTTTCATATGAAAAATGCGACGATCTCTGATGAACTGAAATATTCAGAATCCAGTACAACTGGAATTCTCTATTCTAATGAATTTTCACTTGCCAAGTAATTATGAATAATTAAAAAAAAATGATTTCAGTCATTCGTATTCTTTTGTGGAAAATGGTAAGCTAATGTTGAATTGACCAATTTAATTTCATGAATTTTACAGAAAAAAAGCTCTTCTAAGTATTTGGATATTTTGATGTCTTACTCATGTTATGGAGGAAAGGGAATTTTATTCAATAATCCCAGAGTGATAATAAATATCATGAGGTGGAATGAACGACATAATGCGAGGGTCTCTTGGATTTCCCGCTGGTCAGGGATCCGGGCGGGCGGGCAAAAGGGAGAGTTAACGGTATCTTCCGTGTATTTGTGAGGGGGAGGTTTTACCTAATCGGACCATTGGGATACCTTAGAAATCCCCCGCATGCTCGGCTGACCAGAAATACTCCCTTTCGTCTATCGAATCTCGGTGGAATGGAGGGGGAAGAGATATGCTGAGCACGTGCGTGCGGTCAAACTGTTTTTCTTATCATTCCCTTGCGGAGATGATCGGAAAATCATTTTCGGTTCATCTTATCTATCCTCAATGAACTTATGAAGATTTGAATTTTCTTACGTTTTAATGTTTGATACACTTTGAGTTTTGTAAAATTCGGGAGTAGTTACCGGAAATTGTGATAACACGAATGCGATTTGAATAAATTTTGGTGTATTTAGAAGGGTATTAAACATGCTTCAAAATGGCGGCTTTATTTCCTTGAAGATATTAACTTGAGCCTTTTGAATATCTAAACTCTAAAATCATTGAAATTTTCCAGTAAGGTTTTTGATTGTGGTACTAATGGCATTTTATGTCAATTGTGGCAGTCGCCACTCGATACGACTGATTATGCAAAATAGAACTCCCTGATCGGATTATATGGCTGGCCTCGATTCATCGTTCTGCCCTCATGACCCTTCCCTTCGCTTCATAATACGATTAATAACCTGAAGTATAAGTTATTAGTCATGACTCAATCCCCACATACGCATCCCATCATAAATCCCATCGTTCACCTCTCTTCTACCTTTAATCTCGTTACATACAACCTCTACTACCTCATACTTTCTCACGTTATTACAGGACATGTATACACGGAAACTAGGGAGAATTTACGATCGACACTGTGATATAGCATGATCTCTCCGGATATTGTATACGCAACACCCATTCCCATTGTACTCCCTCGACTTAGACAATTCCATAGATAACTTTATTAACGATTTTCATGTTTATTCCAAGAGAGGTGAGGGATGGAGATTCGGATGAATCAAACATTTTCATGAGTCGTTCTGATTTTTATTGACGGGGACATATGAAAGAAGTAGAGAGCAAGATAACTCGTAAAAAACAAAAAAATATATATATTCCAAGTTTTTATAGATTCCATGAATTAAAAATTTTCAAAGTCCATAATCCAATATCCATTCAATTTTTGTTTGTAGAAGAAAATTATCATGGAAAGAAAATATCGCAAAAATTTTGGTATATTTTCTCAATCGTCAATATTGATATAGTAACAAAACAAAGACAAACAGATGTTCTTATAATAAAATTCGCCAAGAACATATTTCAATGTGTACTTAAGGAAATGGAAAGAAAAAATTGAACACGAAGGTGTTTTTAATGATTATTTTTCTTATCCCGATTTGGGCCAATCAGCGTGCAGTATTCGTGGTCTCGTGACACCTTCGCGTTGGTATTTTTTTGAACATATCCCTGCCGCCAGGGAGATTATCAGCGATAATTTCCCTGTAGCCTGTCA